>KV426451.1:0-24537 GCA_001632375.1 Exidia glandulosa HHB12029
ACGGAGCACTTGTCCTTCTCGTTGAGTACTCTGCAACCCGCCCAGAAGTTGCCGTTCTGGACGATGTAGAGCGGACCGCCGCAGCCGGCCATCATAAAGTTGTCCTCGCCGTGCAGGGAGAACTGGTGCCCATCGCACGGGTTCTCGTCGAGCTGATAAGAAGGTTCAAGTCAGCTCAGACAGCATCCACTGCATAAGTAGGTCGATACGAACGTTGCTGACGTGGACCCGGGTGCACTTGTTGTCGTGAGCGACCCACGCGACGTTCTCGTTGGGAGTCTTGCCAATGTTGATCGAGAACGGCGTGCGCTTCATGACTGCATTAGCCGTAGCATTCGCAGCAGGTGCAGCGGTTGCAGCGCTGAGAGAGAGAGCGAGGGCGAGAAGAGCAGAGGTGAAGTGGAACATGTCGAAGCTTATGTGAGAAGAGCTGAACTTGAAGTGGTTAACGTAGAAATCGATAATGAGGAAGACGCTTGCCTCCGCCCCGCCTTTTATACCTTCCAGGTCCGGGGAATGAAGTATCCTGACGCAGGAATAGTAGCATACCGAGAAGGTGGCCCGGCGAAACCTGAATTGTCATGGTGCCATGATCGTCGACCTCTGTTCTCACTTCTGAATGCAAATCCTCGCTGAACCGCTACCGGAGCCACGTATACAACTCTATTTAACGAGGGTTCGAGCGCGTATTGGCGTCTTCTCTTCCGGTGGTGCTGCGGCTGGCACTGTTATGCGTTCAGTATCACCGGAATCCAAGAATTCTAGGGTCTTGGCATCTGAGCTTAGTGACACTGACAGCTCTGGATTATTCCGGACACCGGTTCACATTGTCTCGTTGCTACCAACGAGAGACGCCGCAAGGGTGTGTCGACTCACCGGACATTATCGACTGATTGGCCGGTCGCCTGCCATTGGTTCATACAGGATCCCGGCGATTCGCTCGACTTCCCATTTTCTTCATTCCCTCAATCCAATAATCAGGATACTCACAAACCGGAGATTAGAGAATAGCAATTCAGGACGCGCGTCAGATTCGTTTGCATTGATCATAGGACTTGTCTATACCGCGACCCCTGACGCAAATTTAGAGACGCAGACTCGGAAGATTATTACTACATCTTGAGCAATTCGCCCGGCGCGGAAGCCACAGGTAGTCAAAAGGCATCTCTCCGGAGGAGAGACCGGACGCTCTTAGTTGTATGGTGACGTGATCTGTGGCGTAGAGAACAGGCTCGGGAAGCCCAGACAGTGCAGAGACGCTCAGAGCCAGCCTGAGGCCGCGTGCTGCCGGCACCCATCAGGAAGATTTTGCATGCGCGATGATCGACGTAACAAATGCATACGGAAAAGCTAAAAGAGTAAGGAGATGTACAAGGAGGCGGTATAGTGAAGGCTTAGGAGAGTGAGGAAGCAATGGTCCATCCTCACTGAGGGGCACCGAAGTCCCGTTACTGTACAGCGAGACTGATCTTCTCCTCATCCGACTCAGCAGGAAGTCACGCTTATATTAGAGACTTCCTGCATTACAACTTGAATTCCAGCAACGGTACAAGTACACCAACTTGGCCTCTCTTATGGGTAGCACGCTCGACACGCGGCTCAGGCTCTTCCTGTCAGGCTGCATGACTCAGCATTGTCCCTGCTCCAATAACCGATTCATCGCGGGTCATACATGCAAGTGTCAGTGCTGGGCTGCTTCCTAGTCTCTCGACGCTCTCCGCGACAGAAAGAGCGTCTTTCTCCGATCACACATGGAGTTCAACGCCAGAAAGAACCACTACGCCCACTTCGAAAGGCTGTATCGCGGGAAGTAGGGTGGCGCTGACGCGAGGTGTGATGGCACTTGCTGAACAACGTTGACGAATTGTGGCAACTTAAAGAGACCTGGATCGAATACTGACCATGGAAGCTATCCTGCTAGAGTTGCACAAAAAATAATCCATCCTAAACAGGGGGTGCCTTCAGAAAATCAGCACCACACCCAAAATTCAGAGCACGTCGAAGCTGTGTTCCAATTCCGTGTCTCAACAAACCAGGACTGGACGCACGGCATCCAGATTGTCCCGTCCGCCATCCAGATTTCCCGACCGTCATCCAGATTCGAGACCGCAGCACCCGGATTTGAGCGTTATCCACAGACTTCGAAGATTTGTTACTAGGATACTTACTAAGTCGGTTGTTCGCCCATGAGATCGATCCGGAGGAACGGTGTTATGTCCGTATCAAGCTCCGGTGCATTGTCATATCAAATACATAGATCCCAATTTCCGCTCTCCGTGAGGTACCCAGGGACCCTGTTCCTTGACCACCCTATAGCTATTTAAATCCTCAGTCAGAACATCCCGCCGTCGTTTGCAGCGTTGGACCGCTCCGGAGTTAGAGGCGTTTCTCGGTCTTCTCGGCGGATTTAGCGCCATTTGCCGACACCTGATCACGCTGGAAGTCTAAACCTTGCTCATGTATAAGTGAGAAGAGGTTAAAGTGCCCTGTTCCGGTGTTAGAGGCAGTCGATTCAAGTGAAATATATCTGGATGCCATGTTTCGAAATCTGGATGCCGCACCGCCAAATCTGGTTGTCGCGCAGTCCAAACTGCTTGGAAACTTCGACACAGACTCATACTGATGTGCCTTCTCATGTATCTGTTACAGGTAACAAATTCTGGAGGCACCCCTTGTTTAGGATAGATTATTTTTTGTGCAACTCTAGCAGGATAGGAAGCCGTGTCGCGCGCGGCGTCTCATGGCAACTCTTGTAGGGAAGCATGTTCTCGTAATGGGAGGTACAAGCGGAATTGGTGAGTCCAAGTTGAAAGTGCTCTGTCTGCTATTTAGCATATACCCCCACAGGTTTCGCCGTCGCCAAAGCATCCCTCGTGTCGAATGCAGCACGCGTTATAATCGCTTCCAGCACCCCAGAAAAGGTCCACGCTGCAGTCGAGCGGCTGGAAGGCTTGAAGGTCGCGGGAACAGTCTGTGGGAAGGTGGCGAACGCGAAGGACGAGGCGTCCGTCAAGGAGCTTTTGGACGACGTCGGCGAACTCGACCATCTCGTCTGGACGTGCGGCGATGCGTTCGGAGATCCGAGGGGTGGGTCCAAGTCTCTGTTATACGCCTAGTCTGATACGGGATGGTAGCCATGTTCGATGTGCGGTTCTGGGGCGCTTTGAGCGCCGCGAGGCATGTCAAGCTCAGGGATGGAGGGTCTATCACTCTTACACTCGGTGAGATGATCTCCGTCATGATCAACTTTGGCCCATCGCTGATCGTTTGTAAACGCACTGTCCAGGAGCGGGAGGTCTCAAGCCGCCGAAGAACTGGTTGCACGGCGCAGGAGTGGACGGTGCGGTGGATGCATTGACACGCGCACTCGCCGTCGACCTGGCGCCTGTCCGTGTCAACGCTGTCTGCTTGGGTGCAGTGAGTACACACCTTCCTCCTTGCGAGGTTTAGTGTGGCTGTGGCTGAAGTCGCGTCCAGGTCATCACGGAGGTACGTCTCTGACCTACAGGTAGGACGTTATACAGATGCACGATTAGAAGTGGGAAAAACTCCCGGAACAGCAGCGAACAACGATGCTTGCGCAGCTTGCCGAGAATACGCTCGTCAAGCATGTTGGGCTCCCACACGAAGTAGGTTTCCCATTCAGAATAACCCGATCAAGTTGGGACTGATCGGTGCAGGTCGCAGAGGCGTATCTGTTCCTCATGAAGTACGTCTCTTCCCGCGCCAACTGTGCTTTCGCCGGTCGATCAGGCGAGTGAATGACTGGATTGTAACAGATGCAGCTACATCACTGGCAAGACGATCGGAGTAGATGGAGGGCTCGCGCTCGCATAACTGTCATTGGGAGGAATGTCGTCGAAGCGATCTTATAATAGTCGGCGAGAGTGGGTAGATGGACAAAGAACGACTGGTCGATTCAAGCCGAGCACCACCAAGCTTCTTGACCAACGCTACGCATAGGGAGCGCCGGTACCGGGGACTGCCAGCCGTGAAACGTAGCGTGCAGGAAGGTGTCTCGACAAGCCCAAGCCCAACGGCACCGCAAGGAAGCGCCAACAGGCGGCGAGATCGGCTAAGGAACGAGCGTATTCGCGGTCACTGACGCAGCAGTCGGATGACTGGGTGCCAGGGATTCAAAGCATGAAGGCCTGTGGTCGAGCCCATTGCATCGACATGGCCGTGACTAGTACTGCAACGTTGACCGCACACACGACGCATCCGGCCTGCGTGACGTCGACTGTTGAGTGCTGTTAGTACGCAGAGCCCGAGTCGGCACCAGATGGCGAATGCTACGCTGTTGTTGAACTGGACGGGGAGGATTGTCGCCTGCTTAACGCCACGGCGCGTAGTAGAGTGTCAGGACACGATCGTCGCTGCCGCTGGAGGAGGGAGTGCGGATGCCGCGACGATGCGCGATGTTTGCGGTTCGCGCACTTCAACTGGTCGCGTCGGATCCGTCGAGCCTGCGCAGCTGCAGGTCCGCGCGCAATACCACCGAGCATGCGGTCGCGAGAAACGCAAGTTGAACTTCAAGGTTGGAGTCCGCGGGTCCGTAGTAGACCGAGGGAGCCGTGCTCCGAGTCTGCGCGCCTGCTATAAAAGCATAAGCAACAAGCACCGCGAAGGCCGGTGTTGTGAATCCGGTTTTATTCGCGCCGTAGGCAGCGAGCCCATAAGCGCTAGTCCACCCCATACATCATGTACACAGTGGACGCGAAGGCCGGTGTACCACACGCACACATAACATCCGAGTCGAAGTAGGGTTGTCAGCACCGCGAATGCCGCCGCCTCGTCGTGCTGGGCGAGATCGCCTGCTTATAAACCGTACAGCAGAACGAACTCCTGAACGTCGAGAGTCCCCGTACTGCCTCGAGGAGAGGATCAAGTCCGAGTAAGGCGTCCCAAGTCCAGTGTACATGTCCATCTGCTTATCTGCTGTGTGGATGGTTGCGCGCGTGTCGAGTGATCGGAGCAGCGTCAAGCGTGCGCAGAAGGAACGAAGATCGCACTGTTCAAGGACAAAGGGCTCTCGTTGTGGTCGCGAAATCGGACGTGCCTGTCCAGCCAGGAACGCGGGGATTTTCAATCGCAAACGAAAAACTCTGTTCAGTGTTCTGTCCAATATATATATTGGCCCTGAAGTCCGTGTGTTCCGCGCGCGGATCTGTGTTTTGTGTGCGTACGCGTGCACAAGAAAAGGGGCCTGTTGGCGCTGTTACAGTGCTGCGTGCCAAGATGGTTTGGAAATCATGCGGGAGGGGGGGACGGTCATGATGCGTATGAAAGTGAAGGGGCGGGCCCGGGCGAGATGAATGCGCCCTCGGTGGTAGACGCAGAGGTCTGTGTGGGGTGGTAGACTGCGCAGGGACGAGCGCGGGAGCGGATGAGGGCCGGAGAGAAGCACTGTCGTGGGGGAAGCGGGAGAAGAATTGAAGCGGGCTGAGAACTGAGTTGTAGAGAGACTGCAGTAGATATGTGGGCGATGGGAGCCAGGTTGCTAGGCCGGTTATAGCAAGTGAGAGGCGGGACGGAGGGGGGCGGGGGAGCGGGAGAAGAGAGATTGATAGGGATTCTTTCATAATAGAGGGGTTCTGTTCTCAGTCGAGGAAACAAAAGGACTTGAGAGATTTGTTGTTGTGGAGTCTTCTCTTTCCGTTTCGCTGTGGGGAGAGGATGTTGTGGAAGTCCGACTACCCGCTCACCGCTTGTTTTCTGCCGGCGATGGCGGCCGCCGCTGGACAGTCTGGCGCGATGGAGGGCCTCCTCTCGTCGTTCCCGGCCCCGCCGTCGTTCATCCCGCCCTCGCCGCTGCCGTACGACAACGAGCGCTCGTCGACGGGCTCGGACTATTTCTCGCACTACAACCCGCCGCCGACGCGCCCGCCGACGCTGCCGCTCCCGCCGCTGCCGGTGCAGCCGTCGCCCGTGCACGAGGTGGACGCGCTGATGTTCATCTGCAACACGCCGTCGAGGCGGACGAGCCAGATCAGCGTGCGGTCCAACAGTCACCGGCTGAGCAGAATGAGCGACACCGCTGTCAGCCTGGGTCCAGTCGCAGAGCACGACCATCTCGCCCCTCTGCAGCCGCGCTCGTCAATCTCGCTCCCAGACACCCACGACCAGCTCCCCACCGCCCGCACCGGTCTGGGCTTCCAACGTCGCCAGCACATGCCTCCGGCACCCGCAGCGCGGGCCGCCAGTCCAGACATCCAGGACATCCTCGCCGCCACCCCCAGGCCGCTCGTGCGTCGCATGCAGGTCCGCACATCGGTGGGCGCGTCCAGCTCGCCCTCGCTCGTCCACACCGCAACCTCGTCGGACGAAAATTCCGACCTGGACGACGCCGAGCAGTCAGACTCGTCGATCGACATCCGCACGCCGCTGCCCGCGCTCATGGTCAAGGCCGGCGTCCTCTCGCCCTTCTCCAAAATCCTCGTCACCCCGGCGGACGACAGTCCCGGCGGTTCCTCGGCCGGCGCATCGTCCAGCAAACTGCCGATACCCAAGGACGGCCGCGATACCGAGCGCAGACGAAGTCGACACCGTAACGGCCATCTGCTGCGACAGGGCGTCGGCCTCACGACCGGTCTCGGCTGGTCAGATAGGTGCGCACGAAGCTTCGACGCGACACGCGCGACAGTGGCTGATATTTGTTATTCCCGTTTAGCGAGGACGAAGACGCACCAAGCGCGCTCACGAACCGGCTTTCCACGCTCGACCTCTCCCGTAGGCCGTCCATGCTCTCCGTTCGTGGAGAGTACAACAGGAGTCGAACCCCGTCGCGCTCGCCTCGAGCCTCGACGTTCTCGACATCAACGTCGACGCTGGGCGACCCGCTGTCGCGCACATCCTCCATGGCCTCCTCGATCGCGAAACCGCCGCGACGGCGGGTCGCGTCGGAAGGCTCGTCCCTGCGCACGTCCTCCTCGACCTCCGCCCTGAACCACCACTACCAACACGACATACCCGCCGTACCAGACCTCCCGTCCTCCCCACACCTCTCCCCCGCACCTTCGCTCACCATGCGCCGCACCGTTTCGCAATATCCGCTAAACGGCCGTAGTAGTGGAAGCAGTCAGCCACCGATGCGATCACCCTCGCTAGACGGCAACTCGAACCCACCGCTGATGCTCGAGAAACCGCTCCCGCATCCGCCCGTGCTCGAGAATCCACCACCGCGTTCAGATTCGCGTGTACGTGGGCCCCCGCCGTCGGCGTTCGGAGGTTTGCCGAGGCCCCGGACGTATTCGACGAGCTCGAGCGTCAGTAGCGCTAGCGCGAGCACGACCACCAGCACGGGCCCGCGACGAACTAGCGCGCCTGGCGCAGGGACACGACCACCCATCACGCGCCAGGCCAGCATGCCCTTGCAACCGCCCTTCGCCGGCTCCTCGCGCATATCGAGCGCCAGCTCCACGTCCTCGTCAAGTACGACGACGACAGGTGGGACTGGCAGCGCAAAGAAGTTCATCAGCCAGTCGACGCCGCATTCGCCGATACACCCCATTCAGCTGCCAACGCCTGTCTCGCCATCGGCACCGAGAACATTACGACTTGGCACGCCTGCTGCAACAGGGCTGCCCGTTCCGCGAGGGCGAACGACCAGTGTTGGTGCTGCGGCCAGACCGGTGCCCAGGACGGGCGCCGGCATGCAGTATCGCACGAGTCCGGGCAGCGGCGGCGCGCTGAGCGGTATCAGACCCGTCGGTACCATCGCTCGCATCTCTGCGCCCGGCAAGGTTTGAGGACGACGACGTCGCTGTCTCATCTCGGGGACTGTGGTGAGAAGGAAGGGGGAAGGGATTCGTCATTCTGTTGCTGTCGCCGCCGTCAGGCTTTTGAGTGTGTGTCCGTTGACGGTGGCGGTGGGCCTTCAGTGCACGTTTTCGCGTTCATGCGGCGCCTGTGATCGACGACATTATTGCGTGTGCCAGGCGGGCAATATCCCGTGTCCCGCCCATGTCAGTCGCCAGGGTTGCCGCCATTCACACCCCTGTTTTCAGCGTCCCACGCCCTTCCCCTTTACCTCGTCGCCCGTCGCTCGCTGCTCGTCTTGGGTTCGGTGGATCGTCGCCATTGCTTCTTTGCGCTTCTCGCTTGGTTGCTCGTCTTGTCGGAGGATCGTCATTGCCATTGCTTCATCTTCATATCATCGTCTCATCTGCTCTCGTCGCGTCTCGTCCCGTATCAGTCTCCTCCTCTGTCTCCTCCTCTCACTCTGTCGTTTTGTATCAGGTCTCTCTTCCACATCCGCCACAATCCACTTTATGCCCGTCTCCCTTCCGCCCGCTCGCGCCCACACTCGTTTGACCTAAACCCTCAACCCTCACGTCATTTTCATGCATGCGCCAGCCCTCAGCTCCCGTTCAGATTTCAAAGTTACGCGATACCTTTCCCGAGTTTCCCATTCTCCCTCTCTCCGCTCTCCTCGTCTTTCCGCGTATCCTACACGTACCCTTACCCACCGACCTACCTGTCTTCTTCAACTCAGCTCCCTTTCGCCCTTCGTCATCCTAGTTTGCCTTTCAAGTTCAGTGATTTGCTTGGTTCGCATCTTCATCTCCCCCCCGGATGCCCCACTTTTTGGTCTCCCCCCTCTTGTCTGTCCACACTGCCGTCGCTCGTTGTACGATCCCATGAGAGGAGTTAGAGGAGGCTGTCGCGCCTCGGTGTGCATTTATTGTGCGTTCCGGGGCTTACATACGTAATAGAGGAAGTGTAGACTCATTCGTGCGCGTGAGAATTCGGAATTCCTGAGTCCTGAGGATCGTCGTCAGTGTGTGGCCTTGCAGTGCTTGTTTGAAGGTTATCTGGATCGAGTGGAGTTGAGATCTCCGTTTCTCGATATCGACCCTGTGGGCGTTTGGGGCTCTATTGAGTTCTCAGGGAGAACCATGCGAAGGAGTTCAGATAACCGGCGGACATTCAAGTCCGGATTTATCGGAACCTATCGTCGTCTTTCCCCTTCCTCGCCACAATGTATTCCGACGCAGAATCCGACGACGACTACGCCCCCTATGATTCATATAGGTTGCGTGGGCGAGGCCAGCTACATCTGCGGATTCTCGACGACCTCGTGTACGAGGCCAAGGACAAAGTGTACTTCTCTCTGACCGATCCTCAACGCCACTTGGAAGTCGACGACGACCAGCCGTGGTCGTCCAAGAAACACATGCGCGCACTGGCTGCTCGTCCAGACTTTTCATGGTACAATGATTGGCGTCGGATACGCTTCCAGCGTGTATTTCGTGAACTCGAAGGATTTTACACGGCGCGTGCAGCACAATCCGTTCTGGCCAACTTCAGAAATCTAACCTATGTTAGGGGTCTCTCGATTTGAGTGGCCGCAGCGTCGAGGTACGCTGCAGGATCCCGTTCCTTTCGCAGAAACGTTGCTGATTGTCGTAATTCCAGCGGTATGCCAGACTCGCGAGCCGTTTCGTTTCATTCGCAGAGGACGCCAAGTCTCTAGCACCACATGTCATGTACATCACTGAAGAACGCTTAAAGTGGCACAGCGAGCAGTCGAAACTCCAGCGGCTCCCCGTGAGCGTTCCAGTGGTTCCACCGGAACTGTCACCGTTCTGCGACCGCTGGAAGATCACTTCGCATTTGTCCTACGAAACCATGCTTGACTGTCTGCGTGAGTTTCTTCGCCCTGATTTATGAACGAATCATTGCTCAAGCCCCCGCCCCCCCAAAGTCGAGATGTCGAGCATAATCACCGAGCATTCGACCCCGAAGTTTCAGGAGCTGCACCTCGTGGATCTCCCGCCAGAGATCCTGACCATCGCATTCGATCATTTGAGCGTCGAAGACGCAAGGTCTCTTTCCTCAACTTGCAAGTACCTTCGTGCAGTTGGCGTAAAGCAAATATTCTCGGTACGTCCGCGTCGTGTGCGCAACAAGCCAACTGATGTTTTCCCGTCGTAAGACTCGTTTCATCGCAATGTCGCCCCCCAACGACTCGGAGCTGCACGAACTGATCCCCTCCTCCGACGCTGGAGAAGTGACCGCGCAAGTGCACGCGCTCATGACCAAGAGTCGCGAATATTGCATCCGAGAAGTGCAGTTCCTCGCTACTAGGCCTGACATATGCGCTTGCCTCCGCACTCTGACATTGGGGAACAGTTGGAGAGAGAGCGTCTATGATGGAACTTTGCTAGGCAACGCGATCATGCGGCCGTCTGACCCATTCTTCGGCACCCTCCTCGAGCGATTCACGGATCTGTTGCACCACGTGCAGCTCGAAACACTGGCCATTCAGTATCTTGCGCTTGACGAGACTTTTGTTTCAGAGCTTGTGCGGCACCCCCCGTCTCTCCCTGAGCTTTACCAATGCCGCGCAAGCACGGACCTACAGGTGGCTCTGGCTGCCGGAACGCTCCGAGCTACTGTTCAGGGCTTGTCGTTGCATTTTATTCCTCCGCGCGCGAATGACGCTGCCGAAGACGACGACTTCGAGCAGTACACCTCTTGGGCCCTTCTCGGAGCATGTCCACAACTTAGACTCTTGCATGTTTATAACGCAATACCCCGCCAAAGCCTCCCGCTACCCGACCCGCGATTCTGGTCCTCCTTCGCTGGTCTCAATACCGTCGAACGCGTACACTTAGACGGAATAAGCCCCGACATATCAGACTTCATCGCCCTATTTGCACATGCTGCTTTGCGCGGGCCACTCTGTGTCACCCATCTAAAGCTAAAGTCTGCGTGGAGTATTCCGGAGGACGACATACTAGTGCTTCTCCGCGTTCTTCACGCGGGTGGCTCGCCGCTCACGGTCCTCGCACTAGATGGCATTTATCCATTGACCACCGTGCTGTTCGATGGCTTGGTTCGCCTTTTCCCCAATCTTGTTGCGTTGACCGTCATCCGGCGTGATGGGTTTCGTCAGCACCAGGCTAAATTCTGCACATGGGACCGGCCAGTGTACGAATACGCCGCTTGCTTGCGACCCCTCACTCGCCTGCGACATTTTGCCGCGAATTTCCGTCACGACCTTCGAACTCCTCTCAGCCCCTTCGCTATGCGTCACCTCGAAACCAACTTCGCCTATCAGAACACCTGGGACGTTCCGGACAGCGCGGACTACATGTCAGACACTACGCAGTCGATGGTATTGCCGTTTGCAGCGAGCTGCCCTTCGCTTGAGTCCTTCCACTTGACCGCCTCGTGCTCCATGTACGAGTACAACATTCGGCGCTTACCCGGCGGAGGGTTCGAGCTGAAAGAAAACTCTCACTTTGGCGGTATAACAGACAACCCGGAGTGGAACCCGATACACGCCGGTAGTACGTTCCCCTTACCACGACCATGATAGTCGATTTGTGGACCATGTACAGTACAGTAATCGATGCGGACTATACATGTATGTCGGACGACCTGCGCTCAGCAACGCTGCGGTTCGCTGCCATTTGTTCAAATTTTAAGTTGCTCTTCTTGGTAATCTCATCACCCGTACACGAGTGTGGGATTTGAAGGTTGCCCAGGGAGGATTTGAGGTTGGTGATAGACAAGGCTATCTTCCGACGGCCCGGGAATGGAATCTATGCTACTAGTACAGGCGCACCTTGAGTCTCTTTACCGTAATGATAGCTATATGACTCTCCATCTGATAACGGTTTCAATATGTATACTGTTTGCCCAGTTTGCGTAGAACTCTCTAACATAATTGTACATGTCCAGCTACGGTCTTCAGGGCGTTATGCTTGTCACATATTGTATCACATCCTATTTTCCATCGTCTATTAGTGTAATAGATAGCAGCAGTGAGGATAACAGTACACAAATACTCGTCAGTGTCAGTCGTCCTCGTCGTCCCGCGCAAATCCACCCAGCGGCTCATAGGTCGCCTCCGTCGTATCCCTCGTCCAAAACTTCCACACCACAAACCAGAAGCCCGCGATACCCGCGACACCGACGACGAGCAGTGCTGCGGGTTGGCCGAACTTGATATACCATGGCGGCTGGTACGGCAGGAGGACGGCGTCAATCTGCACGAGCCCGCCGCCCGCACCAGTAGAGCCAGCGGTACTTCTCCCCCATGCGAGTACGTGCGCCCAGTCGCCGAGTGCCTTCGTCCCACGTGCGCCGCGTATGCCGACGACGTACCGCGGCTGGGGTGTAGGCGCGGCGTTCATCTTGCCGTTCGAGACTGTCTCCACCTCGCGGAAGATGACATCGCCATAATACGAGTCGCGCGACAGGCCTGTCGTGTATGCCGCCGCGTCGCCCATGTATAACGGTGCACCCCAGAGCGGCGGGGGAGACGTTGGTAGCGCGGGGACGATATGCTGGGCTACAAGATCACGCAATGCGTTCTCGTCTTCGTGAAGGGCTGTAAGGTTAACCTCCTTGAATGCGTCGTCCGTCGGTGCGAGGAGAACCCATGCTGCTCCCTCCAAGTCCGGGGTCGCATACGGCGAGCCCTTGGGTGGCGGGCTCCCGTCGAGAATCCAATCGAACCCGGCGCGAGTGACGAGGCCAGCCATCGTGCCCGCCTTCGCAGCCTTGGCGAGCTTCGTGTTCGTGATGGGCACACTGCGCGGAAGGAGGACGACTTCTGACACTTCGTGTATTGCGCCGCTGGTCGTCAAGAGGTTCGAAGTGGCAAGCTTGCCCTCCATGCCAGACCATCCTCCACTTCCGCTCACTTGAAGCGTTCCATTCTTCCCGCGGACGAGATGGACGTCAGACCCCTCGAGCGTCTTGTACGTCAACGCGGATCCATGGCTGATCTCGTCCGCGTAGTACACGCCATCTAGTGCGTGGTGCGATATGACGCGCTCAAGGTCCACCTTCGAGCCTGGCAGAAGGAGGTATGCAGTGACGAGCCCGAGCTGCTCGAAGGCTGCATTGTCGGGGATGATGAGTGTCATGCGAGGGTGCGTGCGCGTCGTGTTTTCCAGACCAGTCGAAAAGACACCGGCTAGGAAAATAGACATGTGCAGTTGCTGAACAGCGACCTTGAGCGGGTCGTCTGGTGGCGTCAACGGGCGGGTGATCATATATATGATCACATTGAGGTCGGGCAGTTGCACTGCAAGTTCGCCTATGAGTTCCGCATCGGTTCAGGGTGGTATGAACGTACCTGGATCACCGATGATACTCGCTCCGCCAAAGCTGATGTCGACCTTCTCCTTCTCCTTCTCCTTATCCTTGCCCTTGCCGCCCTTCTTCTCTACAGCAACGTCCAGGACTTGAGCACCGCCTGCAAGACCCGCCGGATATAGTGCGGTCTCAATGAGGGCACCGTCAACAAGCTGGTCCGGCGTCCAGTGGCCCGGGATAAAGTGGTACTGCAGCAGCTGCCTGAGCTCCTCCGACCCGGCCTCCGGCAGGTCGTCCGGGTCGTCGAATACGCCGAGCACGTCGTCGCCCGGAGCAAGAATAGTAATCGCGGAATCGGTGCGGTTGATCATGTCCGTGAGGTCGACAGAGTGCAGCAAGCTAACGAACTTGGTGCAGTTGAGCGCGAGGAGGTACTTCTCCGGCGTGAGCTGCAACGCGCCGTCGGGCACGAGAAGCGATTCGACGAGGTGTATGACACCGTTTGCAGCGTAGATGTCGCGCGTAACGACTCGCGCGCCGCCTACGCTGAGCTTGCCATCGTCGCCACGCTTAACGTCGACTTCGTTCCCGTACGCCGTTGAGTCTGTGACATGTGAACATCGTGAAGAGCGAGAAGGGTATGCAACGCGTACACTTGCTATCGGGAGTCAGCTTGTCCGTCCACTTGACGCCCTTCGCGCTGATCGTGTGCATGTTGACGACGTTAGTAACGTCCTGCGTCGAGAAGTCGCTCTCCAGGTACAATCGCTCGATGGGGTGGAGCTTCTGCCACGTCTCGTCGACGGGTAAGAACAGCGTGAGCGCGTCGCCGTCGTGTAAAGTCTTCGCAACGTCCTCGGGCATGATGCGCGCGAGGTAAGACAGCTGCGGGTGCTCAGTGATGATCTGGTCTGCGGCGCGACGTTAGCGTATGTTTGGACATGCACGACAGGCGACAGGTGCACTATGCCTGAAGATAGACGTACGTATGTTCGCGGGCTGCTCGATGACGTCCTCGAGCTCGTAGATGATGCCGTTCGAGGTATTCGCACCCTTGTTGCTCGCAAGCTGCACGCCGCCGCCGCCGGTGCTGTCTACGCCGACCCAGAAGGCATTATCGTCGCCCCGCTGCGCTATACGTAGCCGCTGCGATAGTCCGCCCAGCGATCCGCCTGGTTGGGGCATCCACGGCGGGTACGGTGGTGGGTCCTTCGACGGCGGCTCTGTCGGCTTGCGCGGGAAATACAGCGTCGGCTGAAACTCGACAGACGACGGCAACTTGTCAAGCGTCTCGTTGAGCATGTGGTAGAACAGGTGTTGTCGCAGCTCCTCGTGTATATTGTCGTCCTGCGGTGCGGCCAGTGCGCGCGCGAACACATTCGACGGTTTCTTATTGTTAAACCGGTCTATAGCATCGTTGTTGGGCGCGAATATCGTGCTGCCGTTCAACTTGTTCAAAGTCGGAATGAGTCGCGTGATTTGTAGTAGACGAATGAGCTTGGTGAAGTTCGGGTCGCTTGCGAGAACGTCGACGAGCGTGCGAGACAACGGCCGTGGCACATCGTCCGGCGCGAGTGGCGTCTGTATGGCCGTGGCCAGCGGCAGCGCGGCGAGAAGGGCCAGGGGCAGGCGCAGCAACATGCTGCAGGTAGTGGTACAAAGGCAAGAGACGGCAAGCGGACTGCGGAGACAGGCGCGCCTTACGCGTGACGCAAGCAAGTTCCGAGGTCGGTAACTATAGTCAATCACTGCATTTAGAATTGCTATGGGAGTTGTAAAAGTCGTAATCCCTTGTCTGCAGCACGTGGTGACTTGGTACATCGGAGGTTCGTATTCTTACACGTGCAAATGCTTAGCCAGTCAGCGCATGGCCTCCGTCCACCTCGATTGTCTTTCCAGTGATGAAGTCACACCTGAATTTGGTGAGACTGTGCACAATCATACGCAAAGTATACGGGGATACTCACTTCATGAGGAACATGTAAGCTTCGGCGACCTGTGAGGAGATAATACTCAGTTCAACAACACTGCGCGCGATGCATCGAACACGAACCTCGTGCGGCAAGGCGACATGTTGAACCAAGAGAGTCTCAGACGCTTGCTTGAAGATAGTTTGCTTCTGCTCCTCGCTCAGACCATCCCAAAGCTACCGATCATTGTCAGCACGAGCTTCTGTGCTGGAGCATTGGGAGTCCATCTCTCACCTCGGTGATCACCTATGCATACAAGCCGTCAGGGATTGTACTGTTGATGCTGGAGTAGAAGAACTTACGTAGCCAGGGCTAACTGCATTGACGCGGATGGGAGCGAGGTCCACGGCAAGGCCGCGGCTAACAGAGTCGACGGCACCAGCCATGCCTGCGACGAGAGACCAGCCCTTTCCAGGCTTAATGTTTACGGAGCCTGTTGTAGTTGTTGAGTGCTCGGTGTCATTCGCCAAAGAGGGGCCTACCGTGGGTTAGAGTGATCGAGCTCGATGCGCTCTTCTTCAGCTTTGCGTACTTCGCTGCCGTCACCGCTCCCCAGAAACGAACATCAAAGAGGCCTACGTTCATGAATCAGCAAGTTGCATGAGTTGTCGCTGAGGGATGAATACATACCCTTGGACTGATCAATGTCGACGTTCGGGAAGCCCATCTTGAGCGCGTCGCCGCTCGTCCAGATGAGATGGTCGATCTCACCCACGCCCTCCACGAGTGCACGGACGCTCTCGGTGCTCTTAGCATCGACCGTCTTGCCCGACACCTTTCCTCCAAGCTTCAAGGCCTGAAGCTTCGACACGGCCGCTTCGACCTTCGCGGCCGAGCTGGACGCGATGATAACATGTTCTGCCTGCGACTTGAGCGAGGCTTCAGCTACTCCATAGCCTGAAAGTCCATGTTAGTGCGTAGCGGCATAGTCACATCTTTGTGGATTGTGCGCACCGATGCCGCTCGTGCCGCCAACGATGAGGATAGTCTTTCCAGCGAGAGTGGCCATTGAGCGAGCTGATGAGTGTAACTGACAAAGCCGACAGCACCACGCCATCCATAGCCGGTTCCTTTATATATACTCGAAGTCGCGGCTGCCGGGATCCGCGTCACCGGGACGAATTCCCTTCAGGCTTCAGAGTTGGGACGGCTGGTAGGTGACTCAGCTACCGTCAGCTTCTATATTTGTCAAACGTGCTGACGCAGACTATTCAAGCACCAGCTGCACGCTCTGCAGCCTACCCAGACGGGGAGGCAACGCCGTTTGCCGCGCAGCGGGCAGCACCGTCTTTGGCGATCCTATAAGCAGCGCACGCTACATGCTGGTTGTCTCGTTATATGCTGTAAGTAGGTTGAGATGGCGTGCTCCGATTTCCGCGGGTAATGACTAAGCCAGGAATCAGCGCTTAGACGTACCTTGGTCAGCCCCTGACGACCCCCAAGGGTCGTCAGGGGTCATCCAAAGTCGTTGGCGTAAACCCGTGCTAACTCCGATTCAAGTTCACTCTCCCGCCGACCAGTACGCTACGGGCAGGGCGGCGAGCCCGTATGTAATGCCGTAGTCCCGACCTTCTCGCTCTATGTCACCGCACTCTGTCACTGTGGCCCGTGGTCCGCGCATCGTTCTGTGACTCGCTCAGCGTTTGTCTGCGTGCGCCGGCGCAGTTACTGTACTCCCCGCTCAGTAGCGCTAGCCCTGTCTTCGCACACACAGCAGGCCATAAACTTAACATTGCGGAGGTCACTGTGGCCCTTAGTCCCCGGTACCGAACGGGCCAGTCTCGTTGGGCATCGCGCGCATCTGCTGCCATCCTTCTGACCGCAAAGGACTACATCGTCTGCAGCTGTTCGACTCTCGCCCGCAGCCTGTGGCCTCTTCCTACTATGATGTGTTACCACTGGCTACCACTGGGCGCGTTCCTAGCAAACAGAAGACTCCATAGTCAGCGGGACAAAACACAGAGCGCACGCACGCAGAGGACTCAGCGATATTCTTGGCTTGGCGCTAGCAAAGCTCCACGCACATTGTCGATATGTTTGCGCGGTCGCTACGTGTCCCTCTCAAGTTGGAGACCATTTCCTGCGCAAGGAGCAATCTCCCCCTCATCAGGAGTAGTATTCGGCAGGTCCTAACTTATCCGTATCTGCTGCAACAGTGCCTGTGCTATAGACGCCTTCGATCTTTCCCAGGCAACATCGATCCAGCATAGCGGAGCACACGTGGATGCGACGAGTAAACAGCGCTGAAGGACAACGCCGGTCTGAATGTGTACGACCTGAGGGACGATTGTCCCAGAAGGCGGATATAAGCCAGCGTATCTCGCACTTTCAGCGCTCTCGGGCTCTCTGCAATCTGACCCACTTCTACATACCCACGACGATAAATACAGCATGTCCCGCATCGCAACCGTATTCGGCGCGACGGGTCTTCAGGGTGCGTCGTCCTTACTGCTTATCGAGGACTCAGAGGACTTATTCTCACGCGCTCGGTCTCGTATTGACAGGCGGATCCGTTGTCAAGCAGCTCCTCAAGGACGGAGTCTTCAAGCCGCGTGCTGTTACGCGTAACCCGAACAGCGATGGGGCGAAGGAACTCGCCAAGCTCGGTGCAGACGTGGTGGCAGGTGATCTCGCCGACTTCGACTCCGTCAAGAAGGCCGTCGCAGGCTCGGAGGTCGTCTTTGCAGTGCGTTCTCTGTTGTCAATCGCGTATCCTGGTACTCAACATTTCTACTAGGTTACAATTCCCGGCCATGGCAAGACCAACCGCGAGCTCGAACAGGGCAAGTTCATCATAGACGCTGCTAAAGCGGCCAATGTGAAGTACTTGGTCTGGAGGTATCTATCTGTCCTGTTGGTAGCACGCTAGTTCTGCTTGCTGACTCGTCTACTTCAGCTCAACCGAATCGGTCGTTGGCGTTTCTGGCGGCAAGTACCAGTGCATCAGCCTTGACGGTATGCACTGCCTCCACATACCTCCATCGACAGCTCGATTCATTCTGACACGCGTTCTTAGACAAGTCCGAGCTCGACAATTACCTGCGCTCGACCGGTATCCCCCACTCCATTCTCCTCACTGGCGGCTTCCTCGAGAACTGGACCCGTCCGTACGTTCCATCCCTTATCCGTTCTCATCATCGTCTCACGATTCGTGCTCGGTGCAGGGTTTTCCCCGACTGTGTCAAACTCGACGAAAACGGCGAAGTCACCTTCGCAGCTCGTTGGGTTCAGGGCTCCATCGCAATACTCTCTTGGATCGATCGCGATATGGGTCTCTCGGTGTCTACGCTTTTCAACGCGTACGCGAACGGGAAGCTCGACGAGATCAATGGCGAGGATTATGTCGTGCTCTGCGCCAAGCTCCCGATTGAAGACTGGTACAAGATCATTGAGACAAGTACCCTTTCTGTTTTATTCTTGCGTGCGGATCATCTTGTCATGTCTAACACAGTACGGCAGCTCTTGGCAAGAAGGTCAATGTGACATGGCTCCCGACCGTCAACTACAAGATGTTCGACGATATGGTGCGTTCGCGCATTGTTGCTTGAGAATTGAAATTCTGTATACTTACTCAACGGTGATTAGTACGACAGCGTAAAGGAGTTCGAGTGGTACAAGGGCAGGCAGGTCCCTGACCCCGGTCTCGTTGCGCTCGGCGTTAAGTTCGGCACGCTCGAGGACTTCGTACGCACGGAGATCAAGCCGTACCTCGGGCTGTAATCGTGACGCATGTATAACACCGTGTAGTGCAGAATTCCATTAGGGTCCCAAATTCCAGATCATGTTAGGAGTTTAGCTACTTGTGACAAGAGGGTTTTGGAATATTGACAATGGGGAGCCCTTCCACACTTCTGTAGAAACATCACAGGACTCTGGTTCATACTGTTCAGTGATAGTGATATCCTGAAACAGCGTGTACAGAGTGCTGAGATACTTCTCAGCGTCAACATCCACGATGGAGACCCCGGAAAGCCGAAGGGCCTCGCACTGACCCCCACTCCATCGCATGGGGGCGCTGGCAAAGGAGCATACATCCGATAGTGCGACTGACATTGTGGGGCGAAGACATGTGCAGTCTGCTTTACTGGTGTTGTAGCAGAGAGAGTTCGGAAAGAACGATAGATGTATCGTCCTCAACGCGGGGAGATCCCACTCCGTACTCCAGGTCTGAAGGATCGAGGGCCGTGCAGGGTCGAGCGTCCCATCGAACGTGGTTCCATACTCTCGACAGGATGCCAGCATAATACGCAGCCGCCTCAGATTAGGCAGAGCAGGAAAAGGCGTATCTGACCCGCGCGTCCAGAAGAATTCATGGAAAGATAAGGTAGTGAGGTGCGGAAGCGTTGGCATGTCTAGAACGTCGCGGAGGTTACGCCCCCCGAACTTTCCCGACATGCCCCGCAAAACGCGGATGGGCTTGTCCTTTATAGTGCGGCGGCAAACGTATTCGCAGAGCGCGCTGCCCACAGATATGCTCGAGATGATCGGGAGTGCGTTGCATATGTCTGAACATGGCCACGATCCGGAATGAGGGAGCCAGTCCGGGACTGGCTCGATGGCAACAATCTGTACACAGCCGAGGACTGCGCAGAGAGTTACCAAGCTGCAGGCGGTTCCTCTCAGCCGCTCCACGCGAAGGTAGCGTAATTTGCGGTGCACTGTAAAGAAAGCGCAAGGAGCGAGAGGTTCTTCTTGCAAGTGTCGCAACCTGCGCACAGCACAAAGCCGTACCGAGAGTTCCTCGAGATTGGGCAGGAACGCCAGTAGATCGTCGATATCCTTCGCTCTGTTGAACCGTGAAATACTGCTGATAACGAGCGTCCGCAGGTTGGAGAGCTTGTTACTGGGCGCCTGGAATATGTCGACGTCGCTAACGCAGTGAGTTAACCGCCGTGCGCCGTCGACAAAGAAGCGCTCGAAATCCCAGGCAGTGCCCCGAATGTCTGGGCGATCCGGGTCACTAGGAGGTAGGTACGGTTCAGCCCTTTTAAGGCTCAAGCTAGCAAGACGCTGTGCGGGCCCTTTCAACGCACGCGTGAAAACCGGCGAGTCGAAGGTACCTGGGAGCTCGAGAGTTAAATCCTGCACGCGACTGAGAGTTGCCTCCACGAGATGGCACACCCCTTCGAACCAGGTATCTGACATCGTGTCTCCTAGCCGAATGGTGAGATATCGGATTGGCGTATGCGGGGTAAGTTGAACCACCGCTGTCAGGTGTTGTGGCGAGGCACTCTGCCTCGAAGAAGATGCAGGATCGAGGGTAATGGTCTCGTAGACTTCTGGCAAGTCGCGGACAAAGCGTCTGAGCCGCTGACATACACGGGAGAGGTTGACACGCGTATTTTCGTTTACGAGCGTTGCCAAAATAATGGCTGGAAGATCCAAGAAGGGATTCGTCTCGCTGCATTCGATTCGTCGCTGGCGAAGCGCTGTTTCGAAGCACGCTGAGCGTGAGGCCGCGAACGCGCGTGAGCGGCGGGACCCTGAGAGACTTCGCGATGCAGCGACAGCTGCATCTGTCAGGATCGTGAGGCCGTCCACTGGTGCTGACATGATGGCCAGAGCCAAGAGGTAGCTAGCAAGAGCTGAGAATGCCAGTCGGCAAATCGCGCGTTACCGTGACGGTTGGCCCGCCGGCGGGGTAACTTGGGTTCGTCCCCTCTTGTACTTACACGTATCCGGCAGCACTTCACAGGGACATGGAAACGGATCACACGGTAAAGGTCTTTGAGTCATACACTCTACGAGCAAGATGTACAAGAACACGGCCACTCCTCCCCAGACTGCTTGCGTTCATTTCCAACCTAAGGCCACCCACGCCTCCTCAGCCGCCTTGATCTTCGCGCTGTGCTTTCGCTCGGCCAGCCCTGTGCCTACAACGACGCCGTCCACTGCACAACAAGTTAGCGCTCGCGTGCAACACCCGTGGAAATGTATTCACCGGAAACCGTGAGCTGCCAGGAGCGGTTGTGTTCAGGTCCTTGCGGTTCTTCCGCCCATACGAGCAGCTTGTTGAGCTGCGACGCACGCTCGTTGAGGACCGCAAGCCGATTCTTCGCTCCGCCTCCTCCACCGTTCGCACCAAGGCTAGCGCTCAGGGTCGCCGTATCCTGAACCGGGGATACAGGTGGACTCTCGCTCTTCCTGCGCTTCTCCAACGTCGCGACGAGCCGTGGCACGTCCTCCTCCGGCGTGACGGCCAACTGCGCGTCCATAAGCTCGCGTAGCCACCCACGTGCGGCGTCGAGGCCCTTTCCCTCCAGCAGCCCGCCTACAAACGCTTCAAAGACGTTTGCCGCGATCTTCGGGTTCGTGCGCAACGCGTCGACGGACGACTCGTGTCCGCGGAGATGCGCCGTCATGTTGTACGCACGCGCCCAGTGCGCGAGCATCTCGCTGCTCACGAGCAAGGAGCGCATTTGCTACGTCATACGTCAGCGGCTGCACGAGGAGAAGGGACAACGGGCGCACGCTGAGGAACCCGACGACCTTCTTTGGATAGCGTTCGTACAGGTACAGCCCGACGTACAGCTGCAGGGCCGCGGCACCTACGAACGTGAGGCGCTCGTTGTCCTGCGGCTCGTTGATGTACTCGCCACCCTTAGTGTACATCGTGCCGTACACTCCCTTGTGCGAGTAGATCATGCAAGACAAGCGCGAGCCGAGTTCGGGCAAGAGTGGATACTCGACAATAGGAACGGGCACATCGGTGGATGGCAGCGCGGTAGGGAGAGATGGCTGCGGGCTTGCAAGCTCGTTGGTCGTGTGCACGTGGTGGAGGGTTTCAGTGCCGGGTGCGGTCTGCAAGGTGTCTGCGGCCAGCGAGCTTGCAAGGACGTCCGTCATCGAAAACTGTACACTGAAAAGCGATTCGCGAGTGTACTGCGCCACGCCACTATATATACTTTCTCTTCGCGAGGATAGGCATATGCGGCAAAGCGTTCCGTTTCTTTCAATTCCATGCATTGTCGCTGAGGCATTGGCACTTTGACAAAGGAACGACTCCGGTCCGAGGGGAATCCACCCTCTCGAAACATCCAACTTCCATTCCTCCGTCCTCCTCGTCTTTTACACGCATGCGTGTGTGGATACAAAGTAGGTAAGAAAAAGGATGGTCGGTGGGTTGGTACGGGAGGTTAAAGTAAACAGGTCGAAAGCGGTGTGTGGGTGGTGGGTGGCGTGCGATGATGTACAGATGCGGTTGAATGTCCCTGCTTGCAGTGTAACGAAGAAACCTACAGTAACAATGTATCGGCGCTTGCGCCCTCTATGTTTCACAATGCCCAGGTTGGGTTGGGTGGTCGAAGTTGATGCCAGTGTTCACGTTTAGAGCTTGCCGTCGCTTCCCGCTCGGCGGCCAAGAACGCCCGCCTGCGACTTGTACGAGCCATCGCGCTGGACATCTGCCGTCGGCCTGAACTCCTCTACGGTCCGGAGAAGCGGTGCTTGCGACACGGCCGAACCGGCAGAAACGGCCGAGTACACGGACGAGGTGGCCGTCGAGGAGGATGCGGACCGGTTGTGGCCTCGTCCGGCGCCGGCACGCGGTGGACGCGTGTGCTGGCGAGGATGATGAGGGTGCTGCGGGTAGGCAGATCCCAGAGACGAGGACGACATGTGCGACGGCGGGCGCTGCGGGCTGGCGGAGGACTGAGCGCGGTTGGGAACAGCGGGCAGGGCCGACGTCGAGAGCAGAAGTGGGCGCGGCCCACTGGCACTGGCAGATGACTCGGGTCGCGGCGTGAACGACGCGCGCATCGTGTCAACGTACAGTCGTTGAGGTCCGCGGACGGGCATATCCTGGAAGGGATCGCGCTCCGAGATCGGGAGGCTGCGCCCAGTACTGGTCGAGCGCGCGGTGTTGCTCTCGTACACGAACTTCTCGCCGTTGGCTGCGAACGCTTGGGTCGACATGTGCGACGACGCGCGCGTCATGGACGAGTCGTCATCTGCGGAAGCTCGGCGACCGAAGCAGAAGAACCACGAGAATATCATATCCTACAGGCGCCGGGATCAGTCCTTTCAGGCCGCAATTCATAGGGGCGACGGCGAACGTACCGGCTGTGTGGCGAAGATCAAGAACACCGCGGTGGGGGCTGCAGCAGAATCACGATATCAGTAAGAGGAGAAGGGCGAGAAAGGAGACGTACCAAGGGCTTGCATGAACTTTGGCGGGATGCTGTCGCGGCGGAAGATGGCAAGCAGCGACATCACGAGAATGAACAGCTCGAAAACAGCGAAGGCCAGAGCGCGAATGACTAGGTGCACGTCGAACTCAGATGCAACCTTGCCGCCGCGCACGTCGCGCCAGTTCTTGTAGAGCATCACGACGACCCAAACTTCAGCAAGATGATCAGCGAACCTGGAATAGAACGGCAGTTGCGAGCACTCACTTCCGAGCACAAATGTAACAATAACTATGAGGACGGTGAAGCCCCAGATGTAGGTTCCGCTACGGGTATTATTTAGAGGCGTTGGGTCGTGAGCGTGGCAACGAGACTTACGCATTGTGGTTGGATACGGAGCAGTAGACGATCTCCGCGTCGCGCGTAACGTTAAGAGGGTCGTAAAAACCGATCTGCGTAAATAATGTAAGTTGCAATCGAGATGGAGATGATTGCAACACCGACCACGCCGACCATGAGACTGAAGGCAATGTAGACAACGTAGGGGCTTGCCAGTAACTGCGGTCACCGTTAGGATTTCCATCATTTTGAGTTGTAGGAAATAGAACTGACCACAACCGTCAACCAAGTGCGTCGGACGTACGTCTTATTGGCTGCCACGGAACGCAGCATGACGAACACTTGGATGACGACCGCCAAGAACGCGACCGCTTCCATTCCCGGAATACCAGCCACGAGCGCCGCGTTGAAGAGGCAGACAGCAGCGTCCGGCTGACGACCCTCTGCTGAGCCGGCATAGAGAAGCAGACACGAGGGAATCGTGCTGAGCAACCAGGTGACGACGAAGTTGAGGACGACCGGATGCCGTTGAGAGCGCAGGCGGCGAGAGAAGAAAAAGGTTGCAAGCAGAAGCGTAAGGAGGACCTGGCCCACGATGTTGAGGCCGAGCCAGGTCCATACGAGAGCGTGTATAGTGCTGGGCGACCACACCTGCATCCAGGCCGGCTCTGCCGCTGCGCCCGATGCCGCTGTGCCGTTGAGAGCGTCCAACGCCCGCGTGAGATGAACAAGTCCACTGGTAGGGATCCACATTCTAGATGTGTCGTCGAAGGTAAAAAGTCAGGCGGGTCCTTGGGTCGAAACGAAGAACGAGAAAAACTTCAAAAAGTCAAGAGCCCGCGCCGCAGGACTGCTCAGTATGCGTGCAGCGATAGAAGACGACCCAGCAGAAAGGTGAGCGTGTCTAAAGGGCGCACAAACCCAGAGGCTGAGCTCGGGCGAACTTGGACTGGCGGTCGAGGACAAGGAGCTCCAAAGCCTGGAAACCGACTTGGCATCCCCGTCGCGCGTCTAGCGTGGGAACATCACCGACACCCATCATCCTG
>KV426452.1:9128-25757 GCA_001632375.1 Exidia glandulosa HHB12029
CTCTTGTCCTCCCATTGAACTCAACTATCAGAATATCGGCGTGAAACTGGTCTCTACATGCTTTCTAGCGGGGGGATCTGTAGATTTGTAGAGTGAGTGGTTAGAAAGTCTTGAGGAGCCGGCGTCCAGCCTCAGCTCCAGATACAGATATATGAGGCGCTCCGAGGTTGTTCACAAGTCGACGAAGAAATCACCTGCTAGTCATTACGTGAGTTCAAGCGTGCAGATGTTCAGGAGATACAGTACTCCAGCGTCTTGAAGTAGACGAGGACTCAATTCATAATGCACCATAGCTATCCTAGTCCATGAAAGTTGTTGAATTTAGACCAATTGCCTATAAAATGAGTTTTATGTTCAGAGAACAACACATTCACGATGGTCACGTCAAGCGGAACCCGATCAATGACGCGGTTGTGACTCCGAAGTCCGTAACTCCGTCGCTCTTTGTCTCCAACCATCACCATGGCCGACCTATCGTCACTACTCCTGGCGTCGCTGCACCCGTCGACGAGGAAACAGGCTGAGCAGCAGCTCGAGACCCTCAGTCTGCAGCCAGGATTCCCGGCACATATCCTGCAGCTTGTCCTGAACCCTGCTGCAGACCGTGGCGCGCGTCTTGCGGCCAGTGTGTACTTCAAAAACATCATTAGAAAGCGATGGTCAGACGTAAGTCGCGTTATAAACGAGTAGAATGTCTATATACTCGAATATCTGATCAACCTTTGCGCACGCCCTGCAGGAGACGGACGACAACCCCATATCGCCCGCCGACAAGCAGGCCCTACGCCCACAGATTGTCCCAGCTATGATCGCGCTGTCGAGCACCGCAGACAAAGGCCTGCGCGCTCAGATCGCCGAATCGGTCACCGTCATCGCAAAGAGCGATTTCCCGGAAAACTGGCCCACGCTCATAGACGAGCTCGTCTCGTCCCTCTCGCAAACCGACTACTCTGTCAACCTCGGCGTGCTCGAGACAGCGCACTCGATCTTTGTACGCTGGCGATCCTCGACGCGCTCGAACCAGCTTTTCTCGGATATCAACTACGTCCTGAGCAGGTTTATGGAGCCGTACCTCGCCATGTTCCGTCAGACTGCGACTCTGCTGCTCCAACCGCAGAATGCGCAGACCTTGGCGACCCTTGCGCAGACGCAGATCGTGCTTGTTACGCTGTTCTACGACCTCACTTGCCAGGATCTTCCGCCTGCTCTCGAGGACGCGCATCTCGAATTCTTTGGACCTGGCACGGGATGGTTCGTGCGTTTCCTCGCGTTCGACCCGCCAGAGCTTGCTGGGGACCCAGACGACACCACCCCGTCGCTCCCGTCGCAGCTCAAGACGAACGTCCTCGAAGTCGCAGAGCTCTACGCGAACCTATTCAGCGAGACGCTGGCCGAGAACGGCGTCATCCAGAACTTTGTCCAGGCCGTCTGGGAGCTCATCGGGTCTGGCAAGCGCACGGGTGTGGCGGACGACCAGCTCGTGTCGCAGGCGCTGCGTCTGCTCGCCACGCTCGTCCGGCAGGGCTCGTTTGCGGGCATGTTCGAATCGGACGACGTGATCAAGAGTCTTGTCGAGAGCGTCGCGGTGCCCAACGTCGCCCTGCGCGATCACGAGACGGAGCAGTTCGAGGACGATCCGCTCGAGTATATCCGTCTCGACATGTCGCTCGGCGATACCACGACGCGCCGCACCGCGGCCGCCGAGCTCCTTCGCGCTCTCGTTTCTTCGTCCAAGGAGGCTACCGTCACGAGCGTCGTCGGCGCATGGATTGGCGCGAGTCTGCAGCGCTATTCGACGAACCAGACGGACAACTGGAAGGACAAGGACGCTGCGATCTACGTCCTTACCGCTGTCGCGTCAAAGGGCGCCACATCGCTGCACGGAGTCACGAGCACGAGCATGCTCATCGACGTCGTCCAGTTTTTCGGACAGCACATCGCGCAGGACCTCCAAGCCGCGCCTGGCAGCGTGCATCCTATTCTCCAAGTCGACGCCATCCGGTTCCTTAACACCTTCCGCAGCCAGCTGACGAAGGACCAACTACTGCAAGTCTTGCCTCTGCTGATGCGGCACTTACTGTCGGAGCACTACGTATGCTTCACGTATGCAGCCATTGCCATAGAGCGCATCCTCTTCATCAAGAAGACGGGATCGACCGTCGAGCCGCTCTTTACTCCCGCGGACGTGCAAGATTCTGCTGGTGGCATCCTCGACGCGCTCTTCTCCCGCATTGAGCGCGGCGGCTCGCCGCAGAAGGTCGCCGAGAACGACTACCTTATGAAATGTGCGTCCTGGCGTGACTGGAGAAGCAAAACGCTGACCATTCCTCGCATTATAGGTGTTCTGCGCGTCATCATCACTACCGGCAGTGCCATCGTGCCAGTATACGAGCGTATACTCAACCGCCTAATCGCAATCCTGCGCGTCATCATGCAAAACCCGAGTAACCCGATCTTCAGCCAGTACACTTTCGAGAGCATCTCTGCCCTCATCCGACTCGTCACCGCCGCGAAGCCCGAGAAGGTGTCTGCCTTTGAGGCTGCGCTGCTGCCGTCCATCGAAGTTATCCTTCAGCAGGACATAGATCGTACGTTCAACTTCTTTAACCTCTTAGACGTTGGGCTAATCCTGTGGCAGAGTTTGTGCAGTATGCATTCCAGATCCTGTCGCAGCTCCTCGAGCAGCATGCGGAGGGCACGGCTCCGCCACCGGCGTACGATGCTGTCGTTGCATCGCTTATGCAGCCACAGTGGTGGGCGCAGCGCGGGAGCATTCCGCCGCTCGTGCGGCTGTTGCGCGCGTACCTCATGCGTGCAGGCGCGAATGTGCCAGTACAAGGCGTGCTCGGTGTTTTGCAGCAGCGCCTCATCCCGAGCAAGATCAACGACGAGCATGGCTTCGACCTCCTCCAGGGTCTCGTGCAGTACGCACCCGTAGCAGCATGGGGGCAGTATTTCCGCGGCGTGCTCGTTACGCTCTTGACCCGTCTTCAGACGAGCAAGACGGATCGTTTCGTGTACTACCTTGTTTACTTCTTCTCCTTCATTCTCGCCATTCAGCGACCTGAGCTCACGCCCGACTTCCTCATCCGCGCGTTGGACGAGATACAACCTGGGTACGCCTCGCTCGCCGTCCCCACTCTTTCCTGCTCTGTGACTGACTTTGGTCACCGTTGTAGGCTGTTCGGTACACTGCTCTCAACATTCGTCATCGAGCAGATACCGAAATTCGTCGCGCGCGACCGCAAAGTCGTAATCGTCGGCATCGCGCGTCTGCTCACGCAGTCGGACCGGATGGTTTCGGACCCGGCGCTCACAAACTTCTGGCCCGCAACAGCGGCCGCGGTCCTCACGCTCGCGCTGAAGCAACCCGCCGCCACAGACGTCGCGGCCCCACCTGTGGGTCTCGAGGCCGTCGGTGCGACTGAGATCGACATCGAGGAGGCGAACGCGGGGTACCAAGCCGCGTATGCACGTCTTGCGGCGAGCGAGGTCGCGCGCGCGGATCCTGCTGCTGCTGTGCCAGACGAGAACGCGTTCCTCAAGAGCAGCCTCGCGTCCGCGCCGCCGCAGCTGCTACAGCGGCTTGACCCGAGTCTGAGGGCCGCGCTGGCCTGAGTCGTTACTGTCAGCAGTAGGAAAATAGTCGTGGGTTTCTTGTGAGCGCGTTTAGCGATGGTCATCTCTTTCTCGTCTTCTCGTCCCATTTTGCATGTCGCTCGCACTCCATGTACTTAGATAGTCCACACGCAATACAATGAACTGGAATCTGAACTCGAAGTTTCTTCTACATTCAGCGTATGCATGTAAGGAAGCTGTGTCAGACATTATCCTTCCCGTGTCCTTTCAGGTACGTCGTTATGACTGCCATCATCGCGTCTGGAACTGGACTGCCGGACTCTGCGGCGTTGTGGGTCACGGTCAGTATGCGTTCCAGCACTGCGCTGCGGATTAACTCTTCATACCAGTGCATTGGATTGAATTACTTACTTGCTGAGCTTTGACCAGGACTCGTTTTTGGATCCTCTATGGCTATAGCTCCGTAAAGCCTTGCTATACGCCCTACATCGGCATCATTAGCCCGACAGGCTGCAACGAAGGCGGGCTCCGAGAGGTTGAGCGGGAGTTGGACGTGAATCTGTTGGAAAAGAGCCTGTAGACCCCGGCATACTTCCTTGTGCGACGCCCTCCAGTGATGCCTTTGGCACTCCTGGTTGCAGTACAGATATACTCGGCAGCGTCCGCATAGTCGCATAGAGAGTCCGGTCTGCCGCTCGGTCAGACGACAAGAGGTGGAACCGCATGCCGATCGTTGTAGGACGCGTTGCAGTGAACGATACAGCATTTCATACCCGTTGTGAGGCACGGCGCGCTCGTTCTCGAGGATGCTCGGGTGCACACTCTCGTCCGGTCTCGCTGATAAGCCGTGCATTACCCATCCGATATCGCACATCGCGTTACGCGTCTCTCCCGCAGACGCTGGAACTACGTCAAGGAGAGCGTTTAGAGTGTCTAGAAGCTTTCCAGCGATGGGACGGCAAGAAGTGGTGATACTGTCCGTCGTTGTTGCACCACTGAGGAGAATAGCCTGCAGAAACGGACAGATATAATCGAGGCGATTTTGTGGGTTACTTTTGGAACGAAATGGAATCGGTCGGCCCTGAAGCTCTGCCAGGGCAAAGCCGAGCTGAAGGTGCATCGCGTTCACCAGCATTAGGACGTAGGGCTGACGATACAACTCGGTTGTGCAGCTGTCGTAAAGTGCCCGAATAGTGATGATAAGGATTTCTCCATCCATTCTCCCGAGCCAGGAGCACAGCGCTCGGACGGTGACCTCCGCTCCCCTGGGAGCAGGTCGTCGATACTGCTGGGCCACTGGCCGCGGCGACTGAAGCGCCGAGTAGCAGGCCGCTGCCAGTGTGAATGTCGCAAGCAACCGTCAAGAACCGTGCAGAGCATGTCCACCACCATCTCGAAAGCGCCGAACTCGGACATCATATGTAAACTCCTTTGATGAGATACGTCATGCTCTCTGCTATGCGGGCAGTCTCGAGAACGCTGAACGATCTTCCGGGTTACGAACGGCAACTCCGCCTTGATACTGCTGGAGTCGACTATGAAGCGCAGTGCAGCGTTCAAGAATTCGTGGTGATGCTGTAGGAGAGCAGTGCTCATTGCCAGGTCGAAGTCGGTGTCGAATCCGTTAATGCGGTAGAGGCTGTTAAGAAATACGGAAAGGCAACCCGCGCAGACTGATGGTGATAGAGCGTCGCGGAGTCCAGCTGCCGTAGAGAGAGCAATCTGCTCCATGTACCCGTCAAGTAGACGAGGCGCAGAGTCGGCCATGATGGGAGGAGGGTGCAAATTTTCCGACCAGTCGGCTCGGTCCGAAAAACGCCGATGCGAGTCTCACGATGTTAGGCTTGAGATGAACTATGAAGCACACGGAATAAGAGGCCAAGTACAGTCGGCCAACGTTTCTCTGATTCTGTAATGAGAAGTGAAGCACGTCTGCGAAAGCGGTCGGCCCAAGCTTGACCAACGCAGAAAATATAGACACGACATCACGCTGCGTCCGTCGTGGACCTAGCCCAGATGGAAGGCGAAGCGCAGAAAGCGTTGACAGTCTTGCTACGCATCGCAAACAAGAGGAGAGGCTATCAGTAAACCCGCTAAGCGCGTAGCAAGGCGCGAGGGTAGACAGTGCAGACATGACTAGTTCGAGATACATATATGGTCTACGCGCGTTGGAAAGGCACCTGGAAGCCCGACAACAGTGACCGCGCGAGGTTTTGTGCGCCCTGACCCTGCGCGTTGGTGATGAAGTGTATGTGGAAGCCGTACATTCGATGGTACGCGTCGACGTTGACCTCGATCTGTGGGAAGAGCCCCATCGCTGCGGGGTTCAAGCCGAGGCTCACAACGCCCGTGACCGCGCTCTGACGGTGCGGGTTACGGCTGGGTGGCTCCATCTGGAAACCACCAAAGTCGCGCAGGCGGGGGAGAACGAACTCGACGAAGGTGCCGAGAAAGTCGTACATCTTGTCGCCTTTAATCTCGATTTTGACGCCGCAGGGCACGCCTGGACGGATCCAGCCTCCGACAGTCTTGCGACCGCGTACGACCTGGACGCCCTTGGAAGTGTGTCGTCCACCGGAGTACTTGGACTCGCCGGAGAGTGCGCGGAAGGCGGCGATGCAACCGAGTAGGTAGGAGCGGTTGCCGATGGCCTCCTTCTGGAAGGTGTGCAGCACGATACGTTCTAGTTTGATGATATTCTCCACGGTCGTAGGCGGGAGTTGTTTGCGCACGAAGCGGTCGCCTCCAGCGATGGGGTTGAACCTGTTCTTCGTGTACGGGTCCTCCGCGTCGTAGAGACCACGGGTAACGCGCGGCGCAGAGCGCGGTGTGGACTCGTGGATGTAGTGCATATACATGAGGTCGTCGGCGAGCGTGGTGTGGTAATGCTCCTTGACGCGACTCTGGCCCGTCTCGCGCACCATGAGCTTGCGAATCGAATGCCACCGTTCTCGCTGTGGCCAGATAGTACGCGACCGCCATTCCTCGCGCACCACGGCCTTGGTACGCGGCAACAGCTTGGGCGGCGGGCGCAAAAACCGCGGGCGATCTTTTCGCGCAACGTTTTTGACATACGTGAGGGCGCCCAGGGGCGTCGTCCGCACATATCTGCGCCGCTTGGGGGTCGGCGCGGCGGCGGGCGCGGGCGCCTCAGCCTTGGGCAGCAGGCTGAGCTTGGGCAGTGGCAATTTCGGCGGCATGGGACGAAGTCAAGAGCGGTCGGCGCGGTGCGAAAATTAAGCAGCGCGTCTTGTCCCGCTACCGTCACCATGGCCGCCTGCCTGCGCTTCACAAGACGGGTAATTACAATTGATAACGGTTCATATAATCGACTCATATACAGTACAGGTCTGGAAGTCGTTCCTTGATAATAAGGGTGCTTCATAGCCTATCCAACCTTGACCACACGGCGGCTCAGCTATCGCCAGGCCATGACGCCCAATGTTTTCCTCAGGTATGCTATTTTCTGCGCGTATGAACTTTAAACTGAACTAACGCTGTGTATAGCTCAAGATTGAGCGTGCCGTCCCTGGAAAGGTCGAGGCATCGCTCAAGATAGCGAGCTACAACTGTGCGCAAACCTCTCTTTCGGGCACTAACTGTGTATCTCATATTATGCAGTGAACAGGACCAAGGTTTGTTCCGCCATGTTTGACGAACACGCCTTGACGTTGCAGCACAGACTCTGCACGGCGGCCTCATTCTCTCGCTTACAGACACCTTGGGCTCCCTCGCCGTCTCCACTCGCGGAAACTTCATGACGGGCGTCAGCGCCGACATTGGTACCTCCTTCGTCCGTCCTGCAGGCTTGGAGGGCGATGAGCTTCGGGCAAGCGCGACGCTCGTGCAGATGGGCCGCACGCTCGCGTTCACACGTGTGGAGTTCATGAACGCCAAGGGCGAGCTAGTCGCGTACGGCCGTATGTCTTACCATCTCCTCCATGCAATACCGATTGTTCTTACGATGCGCGTGTGCAGACCATACGAAGTTTGTTGGGAAAGCGCTAGAGCATCCGGTGCGTCATGTTCTATTTGGACCTTCCCTATGATATGGCACTGACATGTGTGCATCTGCTTGCAGAATAACGTCAAACTCTCTCAGGACGGCGAAACGTTGCTTGAAGGAGAAATCGACGACTAACTGTACGAAGACGAGTCTGCAGAAAACCATAATTTCCTGTCCGTCCAGTCTGCGTTCGTATCTTCGCAATCGACTCAGAGATTCTGCACCGCTCTCATACACCACTCACCCGTTTGTCTCAGTCCAGAAGTCCGTATTCGCACACTCGGGGATGACGAAATTCTGGAAGCTCAAACCGAGAGTAGAACGTGAGAACTCGAACCAGTGCTTCTTCCACGCTCGTCGGCCTCCCCGAAACTACCTCAAGTACTCACAGCCCAAGGACAGGCTGCGAGGCATTGCGCCCAGCCTTTGTTTTCCCGCGACGCTGTGAAGGACTGGACGGCCATTGGGCGGCTCTGGAAGTCTGGATTTCTATTGTCCTTGCGTTTTCAGTGGGACCGAGCCTCGTGTGCGACCACTATTGCTGCCTATCGTTCCGTTGTTTGGTGGACTGTGGTCTGCTCTATCGCCCCCAGAGGTGCAAGTGAGCGAGCTGGGACGTACGGCGATCGTACTTTCGCGCACTGCGGCACTGGCGGATGTGGTACTTGAAGTACGACCTCGATTCAAGTCCCACTCACCCCGGAAGGTTCCCGCAGGGACAGTGCACGTTGCGCGACACGCGGTGTCGTGTTTTCTGCACTGCATCGCCACCTCGGGCGCATTTTCACGCTCTCCTCTCAGGCTCTCTTCGCACCTCACAATGTTCCCATCACCTTCAACGCCATCGAGGACATCATCGCTCTGATTCAGCTCGGCATCGTCGTCGTCGGGGGACTCACGAGCAGTCGAGGCGCTAGAGCAGCTCATGACGAGCTAACGTCTCAGCTTCGGGCACTCCTCCCGGTCCTTTGTGCGTGCGAGCACAACTACGAGTCGCTGTCGAATCCATACCACAAGGCGACGATTATGAATCTGGTCGCTCCTGCCTACACAGAGATCGCCAAGGCTCTCAACCGGCTCGCAAAGTTCAAGTTCGAGCAGCCTGCACCGCCGGGTGCGCAGTCGACTTCGGCAACCGTCTCTCGATCCTCGCGCATCCGCACCGCTTGGGAGAGCCTTGCTTGGCAACTTCGAGGCGAAGCAGACGTCTCTGAATGTCTAGCTCGGCTTGGTGAAACGACGGGCAAGTTAACCCTTGCCCTGACGGCGTGCGTATGACTTCTAGCACAATGAGCATCCTTCTGATCCTATCTCTTTAGAGCGAACGGCGCGCACGCAAACAGGGAACTCGACAAGATTCCTGCAGTTCTTGCTGGAGTCGATTCCCTGCGTACTAGCATGACCGCTACATGGTCCAGCCTCGAGGATGTGAAGACTTCCGTGCAGGATGCCGCAGCCGAGAGTGCCGTGAGGGATAGAGATCTCGCTGATGTTGCCGCGTCGACCAACATGGTCTCTCTACGGGCCGCCGACGATTCAGCTCGATTTAGACGAGACCTCTCCGCTCGGTACGCAGCGCAGGACGAATCTCTCTCGATGATACAGCGTGACACGGGAGAAATCCTTGCGCAAGGTGCAGCGCATACCCAATTACTCGACACTATCGTCATTCGCGTCACCGACGTCCAACTTAGCCAGATGCGAGACGCTTCTGCTGTTCATCAGCGGCTGCTTGCGCTCGAAGCTGGATACGACGCAATTAGCAGGCGACTCGATCGCAGCGGTACAGCTCTTGGGGCGCTCGAATTTGCGCTGTTGCACTGCATCCAATCTCGGCTCAAGCTTTCCGTCTCGGGCGTCGTTCAACTCATTCCAGCATCCCCCATCTCGACTCGTGACGTGTCGATCGGATGCATCGTGGCTCTGGTTGCATTGGCAGTGTCTGCTCCGACGGCAACTAAACAAGCGACATACGCGTCTTATGCTTGTCTCTATGTCTGTATTTTATTCGCGACGCGTCTCTACAAGACTCCGACTACCCTTCACATCGTGTTCGTCGTCGACTTCTTCAGCGACTGCTCTCCTGTCGAACTGGCCATCGAAGAAGCAAGGTCTCCAGAGGTACGTACGCTCACATTAGTCTGTGACATCGCTCAACACGATAGTGCGTCGCAGACATTTCACAACGCCTTGTTGCGTCACTTTCGCGGCAAGTACGGCTACACCATCACTCTGAAGCGCATGTACAATGTTGTCATTAAGGACAACGCCGCCGACACCGGACGACCTCTTCTTGGGTCCAAGTCCTGGGAGGGTTTGGTTCAAGCTGGCCACAGGCTTTATTTACACGCTGTGGTCCAACACGACCCGCGCGAGGAAGCTGGTGCTCAATTATGCTGCCCTTCATGTGGGAAACCCCAGCCAGCTGGCTGCATGGAAGCGCAGCGTTTGATGAAATGGTGCGCATCTGCTTTGTGGTGTCGTTCTGCAATTGAGCTTATGCAACTGAAAAGCGCGGTCTGTCCGGTCAGCTTTGGACAAGTACATCAGGCCTACAGCCCTTTGGCGGACCCCCCTGAGAACGATCGTGTCGCTTCGCTCGAGGAAGAACTCAACCGTTGTAGGAGAATTATGGTATTTACGTCCCTGATATCGCTAGCGCCGTGGCATGAGCGTAGGGAGCTGCAAGGCTCCGTACTCGCTTTGCACAACCACTACCACAGCCTTCGACTTCCTCCCCAGAACTACATAGTTTACAACGTCACGCGAGGGCAGGGAGACTCTTACATCGCAACCGTTCAGTGTGGGTCAGACTCTCATGCCCACTTAACTCTTCCCTAACAGTCCTTGCAGTGCTCAATTATACGCCTGCAGCATACTACGTTGGCACTGGTATTGGCCAAATGGGTGCGAAGGAAGCGGCAGCGTACTATGCTGGCAGGGCCCTTCGGTTGTGGTAGTCGTTTAGCTGTTCAGGTCCTTTCGCAAGTGATGACTTCCCCAATCTCTATCTACCTGTGCTAGCAGCTACACAGTATAGTATACGCCTCCGCTGTATCGACCATATGTACCCTCCTCCCCTATACTTCTGCTTAGCTAGCCTTCAAGTTGCTGTGTTCCCGATACGCGCTTCGCGCATGGATGAACTGGTCTCTGAGTACAACAGCCCCCCAACATCTACGATGCCAGCAATTCCGAAGCGCCGTTCGTCGTCCCAACGAGCGACTGCAAACGACCGTCCCAGAAGTTCACCGTCCGTGTCGAACCCCAAGTGCTCCCGTTAATACCCGCGTTGCGCCAGGTACTTGGCACTTGCATACACCGCCGTGGATACTTGCGTATGAAGATACGTGCTCGACGCGTCGAGTGAGGCTGAGTGGCGGGAAAGAATTACATTCTTCGCTGCGCATCGCGGTAGTGTTACTTAGTGACCGAGACGTAGAGACAAGACCAGCCCGCCTTCGAGTCGGAGCCTCCCCGCTCTCGTTGAGAATCTACAATATTGCAAGTGAGCTGGCACCTGAGAATGAAGTAGAGGTAGCTATAGCCGACGTCCTGCGCCTCAGGCCGTGCTTGCAAAATTCTGACAACACGCAGACGAGGCAAAAGCCATACGTTGCCCCAGTCGGTGAACATCTCATCCGGATGGACTGACTGTATGCTTCACCCAAGCGCACGCACCGCAGGCCCTGCAGGTGGCGGACCGGGGACTCAACACGGGGACGAAAGACGACTGCCGTCTAATTACCGCGTACATAATCACATTGAAAGAAGACCAGCTAGGCCTGCAGGTGAGGGAGGCCGGAATGCGGGTACGAGCAGTTCATTCAACATTGGCCAGATACAACTTGGCGAACACTAAGACGCTATTCTTCGCCCGGGATTAATGCCCACCAGCCGGCGCATCAGATCCAACTTGTCTGTATCAATATCGAAAGCAGTGATGTACGGATTTTCGGCGGGTGCGAAGCTCGCGGGGTCGACACACTCGCGTATCCAGTCGTCTACCGCAGCCTTTTTAAATCCCACCTCCTCCAGGAGGGAGTTTACTCTCCGGTGGGTAATGAGCTACACACATCAGGGATTTTGAACAACGACAACGCACTGGCAAAGCATACGCGTGCGATGGGATTGGTGCAGCGGGCGCGCCTGGTCGAAGTCGACGATGACGATCTCAATCTCGATGTTGTCGGAGCGATCGTCGGGATCCAGAACGATGAAGTTCGAAGGATGCCAGTCCCTGATACCGACCATAGGCATATTCAGAGCGTGCACCGCGCTTGCGACGGCATTTCCCCTGCGCATACATACTAATATCAGCCACGACACATGAACGTCCGCTCACTTAGATTACGCACGACAAGAGGCAGCAGTCTCGGTGTGTGCGCGCGATCGGTAACGTATTGCAGCAAAGGTGTTCCAGCGATATATTCCGTCACGAGTGCGATACAAGGCTCTCCATTCGGAAGAACGATCTAAGGGATGATCAGCCTGAGCTGGGATCACAACATGAACGTCCCAGAGTTAGGTACGCACCTCGAAGAACCCGTACACGTGAGGAACGTATGAGCCCTGGATCGGGGTCATGTACCTGTACCAGTACGACTCGACTCGGAAGCCTTGCATCATCTTCGAGTACGGGCTCTCAGACTGCGCTGTGTACAAAACCCACTCTTTGAGCTTTTCGAATGAGGCCATCCGCGAGATCTGCCATATCTTGATTACGACGTCGGCCGCGCGACCGCCCAGTGGCATCGGACACGGTTCGAGCGTACCCTTGTAGACCTGGGACGCGAGCCCAGGTCCTACCTCTAAAGCAGTCTTCAAGGTCACGGTAGCCGTAGCAGTTGCAAGCGCTGCAGGCGGTGGTGCCGCGTAGATCGAAGTGTTTGCAACCTGTCTGGCAGTAGTCCCACTTGCTCGCCTTGATCGCGCCGAAATCCCGAATAGGACGTTTTTGGCTCTTGCGCAGGAACTGGGTTTGCTCGAAGATGTTAGCCTCGGGGCCGTCCTTGAGGAGGGTGAACTCGAGGCCTGTGAGGTCCGCTACCGCAGGGTGGGCCGCCCATTCTTCGAGTCGCGTCAGCAACTCTTCGACTCGTGCTGGGTCTTTTGAGAAGGAGAGCGGAAAGCGGTCGTTTTCGTTGTTATTATCTTTGGGCAAAGGTTCCAGACGCAAGAGTTAGGCGGAGTGAAGACCATAAGTAAGTTGGAAGTCAAGACGGGTTTGTCGGAGATTGTAGTGGGTGACGCGTCTCGGACTTCTACGCGCGTCGCTCTCTTTCCTTCCTACCATCATGGAGTGCTCGTTCGCGCTGACCGGCAAGGGCTACGTGCTCATCGCCGCCGACATGACGTCCGCGCGGTCCATCGTGAAGATGAAGCACGACGAGGACAAAGTAAAGCCGCTCGGGCCTCATCTCCTCATGACCTACTCGGGCGAGCCTGGTGCGCGCTCTCTAGTTACACAGGCCACTACAGCCAGCTTACACCCTTGCTAGGCGACACTGTGCAGTTTGCGGAATACGTGGAACGCAACCTGCGCCTGTACCAAATCCGCAACCACTCCGTCCTGCGCCCACACAGCGCCGCGTCATGGATCCGCCGCACCCTCGCAGACAGCCTGCGTTCCCGCTCGCCGTACTCTGTCAACCTGCTCGTCGGCGGGTACGACGTGTCCGAGCACGAGCCGCACCTGTACTGGATCGACTACCTCGGCACAATGGCCACCGTCCCCTTCGCCGCTCATGGATACGGCAGTTACTTTGCGTTGTCGCTGCTCGACCGGTGCGTGTTGTGTCTTGCGTCGTTTTGGTGTGCGCGTGGCTGACGCGTTCCGTGCGCGCTCGTAGGTACCACAACCCGTCCGCGTCGCTCGAGGAGGGCATCGAGACCCTCAAGCGCTGCATCGACGAGGTCCAGAAGCGCCTCATCATCGGCCTTGGCAAGTTCAAGGTCCGCGTCGTCGACAAGGACGGCGTGCGCGAGATAGAAATATAGGTGTACGCGTCGCCCCTGCTCCTCTCGTCAAGTAATATGATTGCTTTCCTTTGCTTTCTACCTCTGCTCCGCGCGCGTGACACTTTGACGCGCGTGTGCGGTGTGCCTCTGACCGTGCAACATCGCAAGTCCCCCCGGCCAATGTCGACCCGCATTGCCGCACATATACAATTCCGACCATCTTCACTCGCACATCTAGCTGGTCTAGTGGGTATCCGCTCCTTTCGACGTGATCATGTACGCAGTATGTAGACAGCCGTCGTCGATCGTTCCGGAGACGTCCCGGGTTCGAGTCCCCAGTCCGCCACCTGCAGGGCCCGCGGTGTGCGCGCTTAGGTGAAGCATACAGTCCGTTCCGGATGAGATGCTCGCCGACTGGGGCGACGAATGGTTTTTGTCATCTGCTTACGAGGTTCAGGTCGCGGGTGCTCGGGCTGGCGTGCAGTCATTGCAGTTGTTGAAGATTCTGGAGACTCGAGTCTGCCGTTATTTATAATCAGTCGATTCGCCGCTTGTACAGAGGGCCATACGCAGTCTGCGAGTATACTCTGTCTGTGAATATGTCCATACTCTCAGTATCAGAAGTTTGGTTCCGTGCTCCCGCCTATGTAAGTTAGTCGGCCGGGACGGTGTACTGTACGTACTACGCCGATTCTGCCATGGCCACAAACACCGGCCTCGTCACTCATCCAGATTCGACTCCCGTCTACCCTCGGTGAAGGAGTGACCCCGCTTGACCGCTGTTCTTGGCACTCGGCCGGGTGCGTCTGGAATACGATTTTTCCATACTTGCAGTCGTCCTCGCTCCGTTCGCATGTCGCAGACTATCCCACAGGATGAGCAAACCTTCCCCTTCGTCCTTCCCTCCTCCCCGGACGGTGTCAAACTGCTCGTAAAACAGCTTGCAGACTGGGCGAACGCATCAGCAAAGCAGGACCTGTGCGGCGTAACCTTCCAACTCGACAAGACGAGCACAGGAAATCATGTTCAACACGTGCCATTCCCTCTTGCTGAGCAGGACTCGCGTCAAATTTGGAGAAGGATTCATCTCGTCTCCTTGTGACAACTGTCGTGACGGCTGTTCGCACTTCCCCGACCGTCCTCTTCGCCCACATCCGGCCGTCTTCGAGACGACTTTGACGCTTACGGATCCCCTTCGACTGGCGCAATTTAGCATATCGCGCGACACTCGCCGCGGCAGGGACCACTGGCAGCACATCAGGCGAGGTGGTCGCCAAAATCTACCAAATTTCCCGCGGCGGCGACCGTAACGAGCGATTCTGGCTGCTCTTAGACGCAAACGGAACTGGGCGAATTTATCCAAGGCTTTAGATCTTTAGAAGCGAGGCGTACGCTTATGGGAAGTTGCAAGATTGTCACGTTCCGTACGTGTACGGCTTCTTCAAGGTATGCTTCAACCCTGGGCCCGCAGCTGACGTACGTGGCCGCCCACTGGTAGATCGTACTTTTGCATAAGGAGCCGTCGGTCGTACTGGTCATAGAGTATATCAAAGGAACCCCTTTTTCCGAGGTACAAGGAAGCCTGCTTTCACGTCAACGACTCGTCACAATCGTTCGACTTACTCTTGCGTCACTCATTCATTCACTGAACACGACTCAGGGCACAGGGATTGCAGCTATCACTCATTCACTCGCTATGTGCGGGATCCTAATGCGGCCGCGGCTTCGTACGGTCAAATTTCCTTGTTCTCCCGGACGACACGGTGGTCGGGATCGACTTCGGTCGCATCGCTATGGCCTGTCGGCAGCATCGTGCAATTACGTTTTCGCTGTAAGCACGCACACACACGTAGTGGATCAGTTTAGTAACCGCTCCATAGTGTTATCGACATCCTGAAAGAAGCGGGCTTCGACGACCTGGTGAACAAATGGATCACAGAGCGCCTTCAGGAAGCCACGTTCGCGGATGCGTGCGACGTGGACATGTCGCGGGATGACATCCTGAGACGTCTGCTAGGCAGGAAGCACCGCGCAACTGGAGCCAGTACCGTGGACCTGCGATCTTGAGCGTGCGCACATGTACTGTACAGTAAACGGATCCACAGTGACGTCTGCATTTCCACATCCACCCATCCATGTCCTCAGACTTTAGGGATAATAAGCTCTACGGACACTACTCGACGAATTCAATGGCTGTCTACCTATCTTATACACAAGTCCCGTTACATGGAGGCGAGCTGGTCGAGCTCATCAACGTCGTCCGTCTTCAGAGTGGAAAAGTCGTAAGTTCCATCATATTCGATGCTCAGGAAACGTAGGCGCGGAAAGACATTCCGGACGATACGCTTAACTTGTCGTTTAGCCCTCTCCACCTCCTCCTTAAGCTTTACATAGCCGAAGCCCAGATCGCGAAGCCGCGGGATGTGTAAAGTTGTCAACGACTTTAAGGCGGCCAGGCGGGCGAGCTCGACCTTATCTGAGCGTGAGCGCTCAGGAAAATACATGTCTTCAAGGGACGGACCTTAATATCGAAGTCCCCGCATGCAATGGCCAGTTCCGTGATGTGAGGTAAATATTTGACGAATCCTATGTTCCTGTTAGCTCTCAGACCATCCTGATCTTATTCTTCAAAATTCTCACCCTCAATCTCGAGCCCGTATCCCATGTCTATGATATCCAGCCTGGTAACGCGTCCGCCGACCGCCCACTCCTGACCCCAGTCTGGATCCAGAGCTGGCAGTGGCATTCGCAACGAAAGTGTAGAAATATGAGGACCTCTTCTTACATTTCGTCTATTAGCAAGCCATGTCGGCCTGCGGTCTGTTCATCACCGTGCTGCTGTGCAGCGCAAATCCCGGGCAACCGCCCGTATTTAATCCTCACCGCGGACCTCGGGGGCACTCATCTCTTTTACCTGAGTGCCCGCCGAGGTCAGTACCTGTCTTTCCTTGCCGTATACCGTTTACTCATGTACCTACTCACCGTCTAGACTGACTCTCGACGAGGTACATTAATACATCTCTTTTACCTGAGTGCCCGCCGAGACTGACTCCCGACGAGCACTCGTCCTATCGTTTCAACAG
>KV426453.1:12416-35843 GCA_001632375.1 Exidia glandulosa HHB12029
CTAGATTCGATCTCCTGCCGTATACCACCATGTTGTGCGGACTCGGTCTCCTCGACCCACTTCCTCCTCTCTGAGCGTCCTCCCACCGAGGCATATATGTGGTGCCGTGACATTAGATCGTCGTGCGGACGAGAGTTTGAGTTCGTTGTCTCTCCAACCTCGCCAGCAACAACTGAGGTGGACCATCTGTGACCTCGTCCCCGTGCGCAGGTTGTGTCCCTCTTGTCACAGCTGCCGTCCGCTCTCGACTCCGTGAACGCCTAAAGGGGGAAATGGACCGCCGGACCGTAGCCTAATTATATTGACCCTCGTGCATCGGACCATGTACCTTAGTCTTTGCATTATCAACCCCCTCTATACGGTTGCATTTGAGATTCCTCTCACGTGCCTCGGACGGGTGTTGACCAGGCGTCGCCCTCATGGGCATGACTACTGTAGTAACATGACCGTAGGTTCAGGCCTTGTGAGGCGTGACGCACTGAACTTGCCGGAAAGATAGTTCAGTCGGCCACGTGAGGCGTGACTGAACTATGACGTAGTTCAGACGGCCGATTTGTATGAGCAGACCACGCTGGATAATGCCGAAGCAGCCGGCCCACGTGGAGAAAACTTAGACCATGCTCGACACAATACGAGCGGCCACGCAGCCACAGCCACATTTGACACATAAAGAGCAAGATGAGACCAAGGGATCACTCACTTTCTCCCCAACTCGGATGCCTCCCTCATCGCCAGACTTTGTCGCTTCTGAGTGGATCGGCCAGGGGAAGAAGTTCCCCGCGGCCCCGTCGCTCGCACTTCTCCTTGCTATTCGAGCCGATCTGAAGATCCCGGAGATCCCTGCATACGACATCCCACACTCGAGCTCTACTGTCGCATTCCTGGCTTCCAGCACGCTACCGGAGCTAGACGGCACAGCAGCCGCTGTCGCAACATTCTTGCCAGCTCTACCCGAGATAGACGAGCTGTCCTACGACTCGCTCAAGGTGCTGTCGCTTGGTATCATCACCGAGCTTCAGCACAACGTCCGACAGGCATGGCTTGACGGGAAAAAGTCATTCATCCTGCGTAACATCAGCTCGCGACGCCTCCCGCTCTGGATCATCAACTATTGGTTTCATATGCACACTGCAATCCGGACCGCACTCGCGTGGCGGAAAGGATTGAGGTGGTGTAAAGATACTCTACCTACGGAGCATGATTCTCTCGACGAGTTGCTCTCTGCTGTCAGCTGGAAACCCAGCATTCTGTGGGCTGAGGGATCCGGCGGTCTGACTCCTTTGGATCTCGCATGTCTGACCTGTACAAACTGGGTCAATGACTCCGCAATTGGTGCGATGCTTTCTGCGCTGGAGAGCGACGCTACTATTGCCACCCCATCGACCAAAGCGCATGTGGTCTCTATCGAGTTTGCTCGGTACTTCACGGGCACGAAGAACTCTTTCTTCAACTCATACGGTCGGAAGAAGGCCCCACTCCAGTACCAGATTGGCGAGAAGCTCGCCTCTGGCGAGTGGAGTACGATCTACTACATCTACAACATCAGCCACATGCACTGGATCACTGTCGCTGTCGACGTTCCTTCGAAGCTGATACTTCACGCTGACTCGCTCAACCGGGCGTTCCCTACGGACCACCTCACAGCCCTCGAGTTCTGGCCATCTAGCCACAAGCTGGGTGACTTCACGGTCACGACGATGCCGCACGCAACGCAGGACGACGCTTTCTCCTGCGGACTAGTGAGCGTCAATAGCATTGCGCACAATCTTCTCGGTGAACCACTCTGGTGCCCTGAGGAGAAGGATGCAGATCGTCTTCAGTGGATTCAGCGTATTATCTGGAAGCACCTTGAACGCACCGACTCTGCCCCTGCGAAAGAGCCGCGCGCTGACGACACATCTGTCGATGAGGAGGAAGAGTCCTCCTGCGCTATTGTTCTTCAGTATGACGAGGATGAGCTGCCTTCCGAAAGCTCAAAGACCTTCGCACCTGTTTCAAAGACAGTGCTGCTACGCGCCGCTGTCCCCAGGTCGTCGTCTTCCACTTCTGTCCCCGGGGCATCACCGCATTCCACTCCTGTGGTTGATGTCAACATTTCGAGCCCTACGATGAAGTCGACGACGAGCAGTTCGGTGACACAGTCCTCGGCGCAGAAGAAACGGCTCAACCGCAAGATCCCTGTCCGCGAGCTTCAGAGCGGCAAAGGGCTGTTCAAGTTCGTCCAGCCTGTGACACACGAGGAGTATGTGGCGCAGACTTGTGCTACCATCGCGAAGGAGAGAGATCGCCGCGCACAGCTTCACGAGATTGTCCTTGCTCGCCAACAAGCTGCGCAGGAGCATGCGCGTGAGCTTGCCCACCTTCGTCAGGAGAAGAAGCGCCGTGCGACGGAAGACCTCGAGATTTTGCAGGGTCTACGACACCCTGTTACACGTCTGAAGCTGGTGCGTCAGTTACGGGGGACATAGACTCAAATGCTCACTAGCTCTTCAGAAACCTGTCACGCTCGTACCGCCTCCACGTGCATCTGTTACTGCGAGCGACATGGCGGTGATGACACGGCCGTACAAGGAGATCAAGATCGTTCAGCGCAATGAGAATTCGCAAGTGGCGCAAGCCTCAGAGTCGTCTTCGGATGATGATGAACAGTCCACCAATCTCAAACGCCGTGCGCCGCGAACCAACTGGACCGAGCCAAATGTCTGGTTGCAAATCCGCAACACGGGTGAAGCATGCCGACCCGCAATGCGACCTTGCGACATTCTCCGTTTGCTCGTCCAACGCAATCCATCCGCGTTCGGGAACATCACGCCGCAGGTTATCGGGCGCATGATTGACCGCAAGGGAGAGCGCATAGACTGGGACAAGGACTGGCTTCTTCAGGTCGCAGGGAATGGAGTGCGACCTGGAGGTCAGACCACACGCTTTCATATTCTGGTATGTTCGGTGGTTTACTTCTCGGAAACGTGAATGTTAGCTCACTGTAACTTTCAGATGCGCTATCCATCGCTGAAGTCGCGTATCAAGGCACAGTTCGAGGCCCTACGATCCGCGGGAGTGAGCCTGAGCCTTCGCGATATGCGTGCAATCTGTGTTGGTTATATGGAACACGACGCGCCGACAATCTTTCTGGAGCGAACTCGGGCTGGGCTCACGTTTCGCGCATCAGAGCGATGGGTTGCAGACTTCGTCGTTTCGGAGTGCCGGTACAAGAGGCGAAAGGCGACACGGGCAGCGCAGAAGATTCCTCGCGACTGGGAAGCACAACTGCGCGGCTCCCTGCTGCGCCAGATCCGCGCAATCCGCAACTTCTCGATTCCTGCAGCACTACGCGTCAACTTCGACCAGACACAGGTCCAGATACAGGACAGCGGAAGATACACATACCATCCTATCGGCGACAAACAAGTCTCCGTCCACGGCATCGATGAGAAACGAGCGTTCACCATCCTCGCCAGTGTTTCCGCCTCGGGCAAGCTGCTACCCTTCCAGGCCATCTACAAGGGCTACACCAAAGCGTCGCTACCCACGACCAAAGCACCGCGATGGGACGAAGCCATCGAGCTCGGGTTCGACTTTGCGTTCGGTGGCCATACGTACTGGAGTACGCAGCAGTCAATGTGTGACTATGTGACGAAAATCCTCGTACCTTACCTCGAACGCGCCAAAGAGGAAGAAAATCTCGATCCAGAGCAGGAGGCGCTGGTGCAGCTTGATTGCTGGTCTGTGCATCGTTCAGAAGAGTTCCGCAACTGGTTGGAAACGACGTACCCCTGGATCAAACTCGACTTCGTTCCCGGCGGCTGCACCGGCATCTGGCAGCCATGCGATGTTGGTATCCAGCGAGGCCTGAAGCTTGTTGTTCGTCAGTGCCAGCATGCAGATGTCGTAGCCGAGACCATCGCCGCACTCGACGATGGGAAGCGGCCAGAGGAGATCCGTCTCGAGCAAGGCGTTGCTGAGCTGCGCGACCGCTCCGTTGCATGGATGGTGCAGGCATATCATCAAATGAACGACCCCAAGATTGTGAAGCAGGTACGTACCGCGATTAAGCTTGCGTTTGCCCGTAATTAACATTGCGAGCAGGCGTTCGAGCACTGCGTGTTGGGCAAGTTCGACCTGTCGCAGGCCAGTCTGACAAGCCGCGATGCGCTCCAGCTGCTGCGCGATGTCGAGGAGAACGAGCCCGACTTCTTCAAAGGACGCAAGAAAGGCGGCAACAGCGCAGCCGCTGCCGCGCAGGACGAGGAACCCGCATTTGGGTCACACTCGGAAGACGTGTCCGACGAAGGTCTGCAACGCGCGCTCGAGAAGGGGTACGCGCGGGCGAAGAAACAAGGAAGATCCAGCGCCGGTAAGGAGCAGGTGGACGAGTCGGACGAGTCGGACGGCGACGCCCAGTCCGACGGCGAGGATGATGCGGATTACGAGCCACCAGCCCGAGTTTTGAGCTCCAGTACCACCACAGCATCCGCAACTCGTGGCACACCTTCGCTGGAGCCAGCCGGCGCGTCGCGAGGAACAAAACGTGCGCGCGAAGATGACGGTGATAATGCAAGTGTCGAGCGCCGTTCGAAACGCGCCCGGCCGGCAGCAGGCTACTACGACGATAGCAAGCTCTGGTGGTGATAGATGTCCTTTACCGTTACTGTGTACTGTACTTATGACTGAGTTCTGGTTTCAAATCGTACTGTAGTCCTTCTATTCCCATGCGCGCGGCGGACGCGACTAAACTCGGACTCAGGCCGAAACCGGAAGTTCAGGCCTGAACTTTTGCGCTCGGAAGCTTTTTAAGCGCCCATCCTGAGCCTAGTTCAACGGTCCAGCGAAGGCGTGAGTCACGCAAATTTAGTTCAGTTCAGAGCCCTCCGTGACGCGTGACTGAACCTATGGTCATGTTACTACAGTACTCACGACTTGCCTCGGGTCGTCTAGAGATGTGGGGATACAGACTGAGGGCCGACTTGGCGAGTCCCCTTGCAACAGGTCTCGACCCACTACCTCGGGGTGATGGTCGGCGTCCCGCTCGACTTTGCGGTAGTATATGGATACCTCCAGTCGGTTGGGTGGTACCTCCCTCCCACCTCCATGCCACTGGCTCTGTCCCATGTGAGTCTCCAGGCATAGTGAATAGCGGATGGTTCACTCCCGCGGGTTATCCATATAGGACTTATACGGCTGGCCGCAACAGGAGCCTCCAGTCCCAGCTGTGCTTGCACATGTGGTTGAGCATTGGGACCAGATCCAATCTGCCCTGATGCCTGATGCTTTCTTGAATGCAAAAAAATAATAAATAAATAAAAAACAAACAAACAAATACGACAGAGTCCATCGGGGTGCTGCGGTGGCAAGCCCCAGCCAGGTGTGTGCTTCTATGTTCCCTGGTGACGCAATGCAAACACCATCTCTGTCTAGGATGGGTCCTTTCCACATGCGGGACCTTCCTCTCAACATGGCAGTGACAACACCGAGCTCTGCTCCCTGAGGCAACCATGACCGCCAATGGCATAGCCCACATCCACTCTGCAAAGGTGAGTCCTGATCGGTTATAGTGACGTGTATTCACGGCGCCATTCCCCCCTCCCTCTCCATCCAGCGGTCTCTAGGCACAAGTTACCTTCACGATCCTCATCCTAGCAAGCTGGCTAAGCTCACAAAGGTCCGGTCTCGACAACTGGAGTCTTTGACGGACACCATCTGAGGCGGCACTTTGATAAAGTCCTTGTGATATGCACATGCACAATCGCTTGTGTGTGCAGGAGCCACTCAGACTCGACCACCATGGACGACCCCGGCTACTTGGCCAGATCTTTCCCTCATTAATCCACCTTCACCTTTACCGCAGCATATGTTGCAGCTGCTGGATGGGACCCGAATGATATAGATTGGGATGAAAACAAGCCTGCGCTGTGGGTCAAGATCGAAGTTGCCGAAGGCATAGTGGGGAAGCCCAACACCCAACAGCTCTTGGTCGTCATACAGCCACGCAAGCCACACACCGAAGACTATGCTCCGTACTGCATCGCTTACCAATCCTCCCAACAAGTCGACCTCTTGCTCGAGGAGGTTGCACTCAACTGGGACTTGTTGCTGTCATGGGCTAAGATCTCGTCTGAGACATGGCCTTCTAAGCAGGTGCAGGCACTGCAGCTGCGACAGGCCTTGGCCAAGGGCCTGATGGTCCGTCGACCGTGATCTTCATGGGCTCTGAAGCTCACCTTTTCTACAAGTCAAAATTGTATCGAACAAGCCACAGGTATATATACTCGACTGCATTCTGGACTTCTTCAACATCTGGGCGTGGACTGGTTGGTGTTACGGCGCACGAGGTCTGCACTTGTCTGCGCCACATCCCTCGTGCCCGTATCTCTTTTCGCCGCTCTGTCTGCTGCATATGCTCCTCCTCCCCGACACTCCACGCACCCTCGACTCCCCGCGTCGCAGACTCCTGATGGTTGAAGCTATTGTCTTGCCGTCGAGGATAGACATGGGCTATATCGCACGTCGTTGATCTCCCTTCGCTCGCCTCAATCTATGCATGTCTGCCCATCCGCTTTGTGATTGTGCACAGGATTGCACGGGACGCCGAGGAGCCGAGATCACCAGCCGGACGCGCGGCCTTCCTGCTTACACCACGGAGTTGAGTCATGCCGGCGAACACGTGTGCGATCTCGACCGTTCGCATCGGGATCACCACGTCCATTGGATCTCTCGCCTCCCACTGTTGCCTTGCCACGCTCGCCCCCTCCACCCCCGTTTGCCATTGGATCGCATGCTCGACTGGAGGTCGACATACTGCTATCGCCACGCTTGCTCGGACGCACCCATACCCCCTCGCACATGTGCTGTACGTTCCCTTGTTATACCCGCCATATACCCTCATATAGGCATGGACTCTTTCCCTTCCGCCTTCTGTTCGCTTCCCTTCAGCCTTGCCGCGGCTGTCGTTCCTCTCCCTTTTGTGGTTGCTTCCATGTATCGCGATCTGTTCCTCATTGCCTGCCCGACCGCCGTTGTTCATCTGCAATTCTATAGGCGTTCGTCACGCGCTTCCGATCCCGCTTAGGTTTGCTTCCGGATCACTATATGTACCGGCCGATGCCGCTCCGTGTACCCTAGCTTTGGAATGGTCTGATATACAGCAAGATACGTCCTCCCGCTCACCCCTTCGACCGTCCTCTCCTCCTTCTCCTTGGGCACTATCCTTACCTGCGCGAGGCCGACTTGGTGTGCCGTGACAGTTGGCCACCAGTGTAATTGGACACGATCCGAACCCGCAATTACTCCTCCACATTGTATCAGGCGTGGGACACCACCTGTAGAATCCATCCGACCTTCACCTTGAACTGATGCGCCCAGCGGAGCGTGGGACCTATAAACCTCTTCGACTTTTTGGTGCGGACCATACTGCCATACACATTGTTCTTGTGCAGGTGTTGCAGCACTGGGACTTGATTCATGCTGACCTGCCTATCCCTTCTCCTTCTCATACTGCAGACTGTTAGCTCTCTTGTCCTGGTTGCGTATAACTTGCAGAGATCATCATTAGTTAGATTCCTCCAATGACTCAGAACCCATTCCGTAACTGCCAGCGGAGGTCGGAATCACCACCACGTCTCTGCCCACCTTCTCGATGTCCAAACAATGCACTGTGGTGAACGGTGATGTACATGGTCATGTTGTACGCGTATCCTATGTGACTCACGCCCTTGATGGTATGCTACGAGTGAGCACACCTTGCACTTTGATGTTCCTGACTCCATTATTCTAGCTTCACATGGGCATCCAGCACCAAATTTCGCTTTTTGGGGTGAAATGCCATCTGCCCTATAAGCTCCTTGCGTACCACAGGTGGCCCCCGCAATCCCCAGCACGCTTGTCATGCTCGAGCTGGAACTCTTGCACGAGCCGGTGCAATCTGTTTGTGACCTGCGTCCGCGGCTGTTCTGGGGTGCCAGTGACAGTGCAACGGGACCGATCGATGTCCACAAGTCAGCTATTGTTGGGCGCACACTGCCCGCACGCTCCTGTGAGGCCTGGCGGGGTATGTCGGTGAAGGTTGAAGCAAGGCTATGGGATTACTGGTGGGAATATGTCTATATCATCGCCGCGACCGTCTGCCACATGCCTGCACCGCATCCTGACTGGGTGCTGCTTCTGCCAAAGCTGCTCATGGAGGACACTCTGGTGAGCCATTCCCATGTGGCAACGAGCTTACATTGCGCTGATGGCCTTCACAGCTGCCAGTGAGACAAAGCTATGGTCGCTTCTCAGTGGTTGACAACATGGGCTTAGCCAGCAACACTCCACACCACTACCTGTATTTCTCGAGGCTGCTGTGTCAGTGCCTGAAATGGGATCCCAACACACCCGTTGGGTCCCATCCCACGCCAAGCCTGCTTGTGAGGCTGGTTACGGTGGTGACAGCTCTTCATACTCCCAACAATGTCCGGCTTTATCTCCGCCCTCCTTCCCCGGAGCTGCCTAGTGTTTTACTCTTGCACAAGGACAGCCTGGTCCTAGACTTCACGTTTCGTGTGGTTGCGCAATATTGGGCCGACCTTGAGGCCTCCCCTCCATGAAACAGGCTCATGCTCTTTGGGCCTGTCTCCTGCACAAGATATTGTCACTCATATGCAAGAATAGATGCAGCATTTTCGGACCTGCTGTTAGAGCCCATGTGGGGGGACAGTGACCAGGGGTGCCTGGAGTCAGCGGGAAGTGGTCCCAGGATGTGCGGAGATAAGAGACAGACAGCATGTTTGGTGGCTGTGCATGGAAGCACTGATGATGATGAATTCCAGGGCCAGACAAGAATGGAGCAAGGACAAGAACATGGAACCCAATGAAGTGATACACTTATGCGACTCTTATGCTACCAACAGTGGTGTCAAAGATACCTGGTAGGGAAAATCAGAGGTCTGCCGGCGGGTAAAATGGGCTGACCCGTACCCGTACCCGCCCGAACCCATGGGTCCAAGGGTCGGCATCTCGGCCCATCAGGCTCAGAGCAAAAATTGACCCTTGAACCAAAGACTAAACAACTGCTGAGTGTTAGAATGTAATCATTCACACATTTCCACTGCACCAAAGTGCTTCATACCTCACAGAACGCACTGTACAATATATTTACGCTTTGCTTCCGAGGACCGCAGGTCCATTTGCTCTGACCCGTACCCTTACCCGCTGGACCTGCGGGTCCAGAACCTCGGAGGGTCCCGGACCCCTTGCAGTTCCCTAATACCTGGCCTTGCACCATCGCTGGTCAAGGACATGACAGAGATCACATACCTGCTCTTTGGAGATAAGCACCCTGATGATCCCAATGCCCATGTGTCATTCGATGAGCTCTGGTTGGAACATAATATGCAAAACAATGCCGAGAAGCTTCAATCCCTACATCCTTTGGAGGGTATATTCTTGTTAGCAGCAACATCAGAAGAAGGGCAAGGTGTTGATCATGTGCAACCGGCAGCTCAGCCAAAGCTTGCCAAACCTTGTGAAGCGGGCAGGTGAGCCGTGTTATACTTCTCCGGCATATATAACCAAATCCTTGTGTAGGTAGGGTTGTCCCTCCTTATCTTCTGGCTGGAATTGGGAAGGAGGAGTTCCTTGTGGTGAACTTTGTTGGCAAGCAGAACAGTGTTCTCAGTTTTGGTGACACCAGCAACAAGACTGCAGTATCTGTACAGTACAACTTGTGTCATGAAGTCTAGAGATACTAGTCTTGAATGTGTACTTGGTACCTACCAGGGTGGCAATCACATTGACAACAACGACTAGCTCCTCAGCCATCTTCTTACCCTTCCTGCTCCTGCCCAGGGGAAGCAATCCTGGCCCATTCATGCTCCCTGGAATTGGGGCATACATACATACCACTGAGAGACTCAACATTGCTGACGATCACTTGCCTGGTTAGGAAGATCTTGTCTACACCAGTGTAGACCTGCAGACAGCCTCAACACCAGTTTGACATGACTTGCATTCAATGCACACACCCTACGCACCTTCTGGATGCTGCAGTCATTGTACTGTGTCCTCATCATGTTCGTGATGCTGCAGTCCTGAACATGACCTTGAATCCCAGATGGAACGTATGGGGTGGCGAGCAGATTTGCCTTTGTGTGCAGTGTGTATGTGTTACGACTCTTTTGCTTTTCAGCTCTATCGCTGTTGGATGTATCCTCTTTGGCGTACACGGACGACGAGGGCCCCAGATTCCTGCCGCAGGACATGTACGCTGTGGCTGGCCGGCCACTGACACATCTCTCTGGCATTGCACATCCCTCAGTCCGAACTCCATTTTGTCCCGCCTCATAAGCCCCTCCTGTCTTTTCGTGTACTCTAGATCCGATCTGGTCTGCTCAACCGCTTGATACATCTTGTTTTCTCTCTTCCCCTCATCCTCCCCACTCCCGCGCTTCTCCTGTTGAGCATCTCTTGCAAGACTATCACCGGCTCTCCTGACATAAGATCAAATCTAACTCTCTCTCGACACCGACGCTCAACACCACCCTGGCCGCGACTTCCCCGGATTCCGTGGTCGAAAGCCTTGAGCGGAACTAATTGTAAGATAGCTCCATGCGAACCACGGCTTCTGCTTCGGTTTTCGTGGTTCCTTGGAGGCCTGGGATGATAATGTCGAGGACAGTGCTTTGGGCCTTGTGTGCCGTCTGGATGGCAATGACAAGTTGAGGGTTCATGTGTTTCTTGAGGTGTTCCACGAGGATCTTGTTGTGATACATGGCCGACGTGAGGCCTCCTTTGACGCGCAGCTCGTCAAACTTGAGGAAGAATGAGTCGGCGTCCTGGCGGCCTTGCATCATGCGGAAGAGCTGTTCACGCATGTACTCCGCGGTGCGTGGGTCCAAGAACTTCTTGTCGAGTACGGTGAGGAACTCCTCCCACGGGAAGTCGTCGTAGTCGATGCGGCCCGCATGGTCTTGCATAAAGTTCTGGGCCCACGCATCTGCGTCTCCCAAGGTGAGGAAACTAAGCACGGCGATGAGAGCCGGTGATAGTCTTGCGAGAGACGCTCCACGGGAGAAGCATGGGGAGCGCGGAGGACGAGGGGAAGAGAGAAAACAAGATGTATCAAGCAGTTGAGCAGACCAGATCGAATCTAGAGTACACAGTAAGACAGGAGGGGCTTATGAGGCGGGACACAACGGAGTTCGGACTGAGGGACACGCAATGCTGGAGAGATGCGTCAGCGGCCGGCCGGCTGCAGCGTACGCGTCCCGCGGCAGGAACCCGGGGCCCGTGCCGTCTGTGTACGCCAAAGAGCCGATACATCCAATGGCAATGGAGCTGAAAAGCGAAAGAGTCGTAACACAAACTAGTTTTGACTTCTGATGGCCCGGCACATGTGCGTTTGACAGTTCCTGTTTAACAAGCACATTATCCTACGGACGTCCACTTCCTTTCCTCCAAGCTCAAGTCCATTCCGTCCCACGTGAGAATCACGTCAGTTTGTTTGGTCGATTGTTCTTTCCGTATTTACCTCTGCCCACCGTCATCTCCCAGTCGGCACCCTCCCAGCAGGCCCCGGCTTCTGCAGACAGCTTCAACCCAAGGAGAGCAAAGTGTCTATGTGCCGTACTACTTCAACGCAACACGGTGTTATTGTGTACTCCCCCCGCTCATGCCAGCATCCAACGCGTGTAGCCACCGCCTCGTCCGTCTCTCACATACAGTAGTATGTTGTACTTTTGTCCTCTAATAGATAACTATCATTTGCCCTCCCAATCTACCCTCCCAATCTACCTGAAATGTGCGTTGTACTAGAAACGAAGTCGCAAACTTGGGTGCCATATGGCACGGGACTTCGCAATTTTTACCTCTAAACAGCGAGCCATCAGCGAGGAGCTTATCTAACAGCCACGGGGACTCTCACCGCAGCCTCGATTACCGGAATCTAATTGATAAATGACGTTGAGCTCGGGAGTTGTGTCCTGTATCCCGCCTTGAATCCCGTTCTATCCTCCGTCAAACTCAACTTAATCGAACGGATTCTGTCAAACGCACGTGGCGCCGGGCCATCAAAATTTGCCTAGTGGCACAAACATCTGACGCGGTAAACGGTTGGTCGGTTCGGCCGGTTTGGCCGGTTTTGTCTGAGCAAGTGAGGATCAAACTCCGCGTAACACGCGTTAGTCCCGATGCCGCTGCTCCGGATTGAGGTGTGCGACTTCAAGTCGTATCGAGGGCAGCAGGTGATTGGCCCGTTCTCGACGTTCACGAGCGTGATTGGACCGAATGGAGCGGGCAAGTCCAACCTCATGGACGCCATCTCCTTCGTCCTCGGCGTCAAGTCCATGCAGCTTCGTTCCAGCCAGCTCAAAGACCTCATATATCGCGGCCGCCGTCTCGCAGAGGGTACCCAGTCCCAGTCCCAGAACGAACCCGCTGGCGAGGGCGACGCTACGAAGGCGTGGGTGCGCGCGATTCTGGAGGACAAGGACGGGAACGAGCTCACGTTCCAGCGCACGTACGGCACCATTCTATCTCTCCTCCCGCGCCCACTTACGCGCGTTTTCACGCAGCGTATCTATCAACGGCGCGAGCGAATACCGTCTGAACAACCGGGTCGTCACATACCAGGCGTACAATACCGCGTTGGAGGACCAGAATATCCTCGTCAAAGCCAAGAACTTCCTCGTATTCCAGGGCGACGTCGAGGCCATCGCATCCCAGTCGCCCAAGGATCTATCGCGTCTCATAGAGCAGATATCAGGCTCCCTCGACCTCGCGGGCGAGTACGAGCGCGCGAAAGCCGCCCAGGAACGCGCGACCGAGAACGCCACATTCAACTTCACAAAGCGCCGCGGCATCGCAGGCGAGATCAAGCAGTTCAAGGAGCAGAAAGCTGAGGCAGAGCGCTTTCAGAAGCTTGTCGACGAGCGGGTGTGTGTGTATTGCATCGTCACCACCCTCCGTCTTAACTCACCGACTGGATTCACTGACAGGACCACGCCGTACTCGAGCGCCTGCTCTGGAAGCTCTACCACATCGAAGAGCGCATCGAGAACAACACGCGCGAGATCAAGAAGGACAGCAAGGTGCTCGGCGAGTTACGCGCGCAGCAGACGCACAACGACGAAGCTGCCGAAACCGCCCGCGTCGCATACGCGACAGCGCGCTCTGAGGTCATCACTCGCGAAAAGCGCATCAAGAAGCAGGAAAAGGCGTTGGAGAAGAAGGTGCGTCCAACCGTTCACAGACGCAGCGAGCTGTTGTATCTAACACCCCAGATGTAGCAACCGGACCTCCTCGACATCGAGGCCAAAATTGCGCACGCCGAACGCAAGGCTGCCAACGCAACGAAAATGATCGAGACTATCAACGCCGACGTCACGTCTCGAGAGACCAAGATTGCACAGCAGCGCAAGGAAATGGCCGCGGTCCGCAAGGCGGCGGACGCGGCTGCTGAGGAGCAGCGCAAGGCCTCCACAACCAACTTGTCGCTGAGCCAGGAAAGCCTCGATGAATATCGCCGACTGGAGGCGGCGGCAGCGCTGGAGGCCGTGTCCGAACGTCAGCAGTTGGAGCAATTGGGACGTGAGGAGAAGACGGACGGACGTGTGCTCGCGGGGAATGAGGCCAAGCTGGCCGAGTTTGAGAAGACGCAGGAACGCCTGGAAACGGAGGTCGAGCAGGAGAAGGAGAAGAAGAACGAGCTCGACGAGAAGTTGCGCACGGCGTCGGAAGATTGGGAGAAGGTCAAGGCGGAGCTCGACAAGCTCCATAGCGAGCGAACGCGCATCGCGTAAGCCTGACGTCTTGATCACTCGTTCTCGCCTACTGACATCTCATCGAAAGGAAACTTGAGAAGGAGATTAACGAGAAGCTGAACACGATTCACCACGACCTCCTCCAAGCTGGTGTTGACCAGCGCGAGTCTGAGCGCGAGGCTCGCCTCAAGGACACGCTCGCGAGTCTCCAACGAGTCTTCCCTGGCGTCCGTGGACGAGTCGTTGATCTGTGCAAGCCGACGCAGCGCAAATATGAGACAGCAGTCAGCGTCGTCCTCGGGCGAAACATCGATGCGGTCGTCGTCGACACCGAGAAGACCGCCATCGAGTGTATCGAGGTGCGTTTCGTCCCTCGCTCTCGTTCATCCTCTGACCCACTGTTCCTTAGTACATGCGTAACCAGCGCGCCGGCCAAGCAACTTTCATCCCGCTCGACACCATCCAGGTTAAGCCGATCAACGACAAATATCGGTCGTTCGCCAAGGGCGCTCGCCTTGCTGTCGACATCATCCAGTTCGACCCAGCTGTCGAACGTGCGATGCACCACGCATGCGGAAACGCGCTCGTGTGCGACACGATGGACGTCGCGCGATTCGTCTGCTGGGAGAAGGGTCAGGAGGTCAAAGGTCCGTCTGCGTGTGTTCTAAAGACCCTTCGCTGATATGGTGCGCTGTTAGCCGTCACGCTGCAGGGAACCATCATCCACAAGAGCGGTCTCATTACTGGTGGCCAGAGCTTGCATAACAGCAAGAAGTGGGAGGAGAAGGAAGTCCAGAGTTCGTCGCAGTTCACTCTCTTATTGCTTCGGCGCTGACCTTATACTTTGACAGACTTGCGGCGGGCACGAGAGTCCTTGATGCAACAGTTGCAGGAACTCAGCAAGCAGAAGCCCCGTTCGAACGCGGATGAACCGTTACAGGCGGAGAACAGCCGACTAGAAAGTCAAATGGCTTTGTTGCGCGACGACTTGAGCGTGTGCAAGCACAGCTTAACGGGCAAGAAGGACGAGCTGAAGCACGTCCAACGCGAGATCAAGAAGCTGCGCCCAGTCGTGGACAAGGTGTGCAGTCGTGCCTATCCTCATACTGTTGCAGTCTCTCACCCGGCGGCGCTTTCTCTGTTCTAGGCGCGCGCTGATCGCAATGCGCTGAAGAAGCGAATGGAGGACCTCGCAAGTGTCGTACACGCAGCTGAGGACAAGATATTCGCCGCGTTCTGCGATAAGATCGGCGTTCCCGACATCCGTGCGTATCGGGATCACCAACTGCGCGCAACGCAGGAGGCTCAGGAAGCGCGTTTGCGCTTCGACAAGCAACTTGCGCGTATGACCCATGTCCTCAAGTTCGACGAGGAGGAGCTCGTTTCCCTTCAAGAGCGTCTAGCGAACATGGAGCGCGCGGGTAAAGGCGACGGAGCGGGCCTCGTCAAACTCAAAGAGCAGCGCGACGCGCTACGACAAGAGCTGGACGGCATGCGCGAAACGATCGAGAAGATGCAGAAGGAGCTGGAGAAGTTCAACGAGGGTGTCGAGGAACAACGCAAGGAGTTGGAGGACCTGAAGAAGACGGCGGCGAAAAGCGCGAAGGCGCTGGATAAGGTCCTCAAGGATATCGCTACCAAGGTACGGCTACTACTGCTCTTTGTGCGCCGTGTCTTACACGCATGCAGAATGACGAAATCGAGCAAGCGGCTATCGAGCGCTCTGGTATATACCGGAAGTGCAAGATGGAGAAGATCGAGCTCCCGTTGCTGAAGGGTAAAATGACCAACGTGCCCATGGAAGAGGTTCGTCTTTACAATTGTCCGTTCGGACTGGACTGAAAGGAATCACGTAGAACTTGCGCGACGAGGTCGCTATGGATGTCGACGACGAGGATGGGACGCAGCAGCCGAAGACTGTACAGGATTACGGTATCGAGGTCAACTTCGACACGCTTGATGACGAAGAACGCGAGGTAGGCGCGAGCGAGGAACTGTCCTGAATCACGAAGGATCTAACACTCGCACCCAGGACGGCTCGCCTGAGATGGCAGCGCAGCTTGACGGCGCTATCGTCAAGCTCACCACAGAAATCGAGCGCTTAGTCCCCAACATGAAAGCCACCAATCGGTACGGCCTTTTTTGCTTTCATCGTGGCCCTCGTATTAACTGTCGGATAGTCTGGACGATGTGGAAAACAAGCTAGCGGAAACGGAGCGTGAGGCCGAACAGGCGCGCAAGGAGTCCAAGACCACGCGCGACGACTTCAACACGGTGAAGAAGCAGAGGTCGGTCTTCGTGCATTCAATACTGCAATCCGTTCACGCTCTGCTCTAGATGCGATTTGTTCAACAAGGCTTACTCGCATATCTCGGACTGTATCGACCAAGTCTACAAGGACCTCACCAAGGGCAAAGCGGCGCCTATGGGCGGTGTCGCCTACCTCAGTCTTGAAGACAGCGATGTACGCCTAGCATGCAAACGCTCCGCAACTTGGAACTAAACGCGTGCCCTACAGGAGCCATACCTCGGCGGAATCAAGTATCACGCAATGCCGCCAATGAAGCGTTTCCGCGACATGGAACAATTGTCCGGAGGCGAGAAAACGGTTGCTGCTCTCGCCCTGCTCTTCGCTATACACAGGTCTGCTCATACTGCTTCATGCCGTGGATACTGTGCTGAAGCCAGTTTGCAGTTATCAGCCTGCACCATTCTTCGTGCTGGACGAGGTCGACGCTGCGTTGGACAACACCAATGTCGCGAAAATCGCGAATTACATCCAGGCTCACGCGTCTGAAGCGTTCCAGTTCATTGTCATCAGCTTGAAGGGCTCGCTTTACGAACGAGGAAGGTCGCTTGTGGGCGTCTACCGTGACCAAGACCTGAACAGCTCTCGTTCTCTAACCTTGGACGTAAGTTATTCTTTCGTTATTACCTATCGCAGCGATTCTGATGATGTATTCGACGTTCTTTCCAGCTCACGCAATACGCCAAGGACTGAGATGGGTTTGCTTGTGTTCATATGGGTGCATCGCTCTTGCTGTCTATTGCTGTGCTTATGTATCCTTTCATTTGCTGTGACAGTATGTACTATCCTGATCTGTTCGAGAATGTGATGTATTACTCTCCGTTGCAGACTTCACGGACGCATGACCGTCGATGCTGTGATTCATTGCCAAATGCGCAGACTCGAACAAATAAAACTCCGCACCACGGCTCTGACTTGCTCGGTTTTTCTCAACGGTTAGACGTCATTCACAGGGCTTTTACAGGGTTCCTGTGCAACCCAAGTACTTCACTCTACTGCCTCTGGTTTCTGCGCCCATATCCAGTGGAAGGGAAAGTTCGCTCCCTCAACTTCGTCCCACTCTCGACGCATTGCCTCCACCATTTCGAGATAATCTTCCTCGCTGTCGGAAGCACCGCACGCAACAAGAGGGACCTGTATTCGCATCAGATGGCTCCATTTTCACTCTGGCTACTGACCGTTATGGCCTTAAAATACGCGATAGCGTCGTCCGTGTACTCGTGCACCCCTCCGCCTGCTCTCAAGCCTACTCGCAGAGCCTGGACCGTGCTCCCCATATTCACAAAGCCCGCGTCTCTTACCCAATCACCGATGTGGAGCGCGCAGTCCATGTCTAGCCCTCGCGCGTCAAGCAGTTTCTGCACATAGTTGTTCAGCATTCGCGCCGTGGTGGGCATGTCTGAGCGTTGCTCGCATATGCCCAGCGAGTAGATTTCGCCCAGCTGCACCCATCCGCCCGGCTTCGTCACGCGATACAATGCTTGTACGACCAGTGGCCATCTGGACGACGGGAATGCGCCGCCTACTAGGCGCTGGTGTACGAGCGTGAATGTAGAGTCGAAGGCTTGTGGGAGGGCTAGAACATCTTCACGAGCGAAGGAAATGTTGGACGACGTGTGACTAGGCGCAGGGAAGAGTGCTGACGATTTGTCGATGGCTGTGAAGGATACGCCCAACGGCGACTGCGATGCGAGCTCGACGGTCCAGATGCCTTTACAGGTCGAGTGCATAAGTCAAGGAAAAGATGAGGAGAGGCAGCCCACCGGTGCCCGTTGCAGAGTCGAGGACACGGTCTCCGTCCTTCAGCTCGACGGGGGCGAACACTAACGTCCCATCCCCTGCAGCACATATGATGCGGTGCTGGGCATTCAGCCTGATCATATCAGCGTGCGTCAGGAGTCTGGGCGTCGCCTCACCGTCTTGCCTCTTCGGTGTCTGCTGGCAGGACGTAGAACGAGTTCTTCAGATCGTTGAAGGACGTTCGGTCGGCTTTGATCTCAGCTTGTTCAGCTTCAGACATGAGAGGAATGCGGTAGCTATAGGATGCTCTCGATCCTTAAGTAGGCGCGATGCGGTCGCCTACCCCGCACGCAATCAAGACTTCGCAATTGACAGTTGCCTCACTCGGTGCGCAAAGCGCTCAGTCACTGCGAAGTTCGGAGGCGGATCGAGAACATATACCGAATAACTGCCAGCAAGACAAGTCATGCGGAAGGACGGCATGGATGGCGGGAATTGTCTGAGTATATTGCAACACATTCCAAAGTCGCGGCAAAGCAGATCAGCGGTGATATGGTAGAGGTATTGAGTAAGTATTTACTAGGCATCAGAGCAGGTATGTAGCGTATGTAGTTGGTAGACAGGCGGGATCGTGAGTGATGGAGGATAAGTTAGGCATTGAGATCGACGTCAGCTGGGTGTGGCAAGGACAAAGGGGTGTGCGAATATTGTGTATGAACAAGAAGATGACAAGGAATGTGCGGGTAAATGAAGGGCAAGGGATCTAGCAGTGTTGTACACAGTACACACGTGAGGTCATCTGCACCGGACGTGACATTTAACATGAGATGCGACACCAGAGAGAAGCACGTACCAAAGGAAAGAAATACGAGTTGAGCATGCAATGGTGCGGGAACGGTCGGAAAGGAATAGTTTCAGCTCGTCTCGGTGATGCTTTTACCACTTCCCCGGGAAGCAGGCGACCCGGCTGCGCTGCTGAGCGACGGGGATGCACTCCCGTATCCACTGAGCGCACTGGCGGGACTACTCAAGAACGCCCCGCTGCTCGAGCTCAGCGTATCGAAACCGGAGAAGGAGCGCGGCGAGTCGCCGAACGAGACTGAGAGCGGTGAGCCGAAGTCGAGCGTGGGCAATGACGATTGTGGAGGCGCGAGGTGCGCAAGATTGGACTGGGATAACGGCAGAGCATGGGCATGAGCTTGTGGGTGGGAATGCGAGTGTGGATGGGATGCAGGGAGCATGTGAGGCGGAATCGCAGGAACGGGCGGGACGTCCGGAAATGCCGAGAGAGAAACCGCGGAGGAAAGGGTGCTTAGAGTGCTGTTTCGACGAGGAGCCGCTGGCGCAGAAGCCTGCCTCGTTATTGTTGGCATCGCGCTGGCGTCGTCCGTTGTGGGGAGCGGATCCGGCATCGGCGGCGGAGAATACGACGCGCCAGCGTGAACATCGTGCCAGAGCTCCGTCCATAGAGTCGTAACCGTCCGTGTCTTAGGGCGTTTCTTCTTGCCCGCAGCGGCACCGTCGACCTGTAATGTCGGACGCTGAGCATCGTTGGCGGCTGCTGCGAATGTCAGTGAGCTCGGTCTAAGAACGACGGTGCACTCACATTGCCCCTGAGACGGGTGATCCAGAGTCGGCCGTCTCTTCTTCGTTCCCGTCCCCTTCCTCGCAACACGGGCTCCCGCAGACTCGCGCTCACTCTCCTCGCTGAGTGCAGCGGCGATAGGACTTGGGACGTGTGTTCTCGTCGCGTTCATTACCACCGCAGGACTCGGATTAGGACTCAATGCCGCGCTGCTCAGTGGTGTAACCTCCTCGTCATCCCCATCACCTTCCTCCTCCTCATCCGGCGTGGACGGGCGCAGAATGGTCGGTACTTGCGCAGGTTGCGGCTTGGGCTTGGATTGTCCGAATGCCGTATCGATGCTCAAACCGCGGCTCGGCAATGGGGGCATCATCACCGGGTGAGCGAGGCCGTGCGCAGACGCGCGCATGTCGACTGTAAAGCTCCTCTTATGCGGCGACGGCATGGGTCGCTTGAACCGCTCTGCATCGCTGATTTCGAGCACTGGCGATACTGCACTCGTCGGTACTCTGAACGCCGCCGGTGGATCGTAGAAGCGCGTCTGCGCGGGCGTCATCCGCACGCGAGGGGAGTCGAGACTGCTTGCGCGCCGCCTACCGACTACCTCCTCACCATCCGGTGCCCAGATGGACTTCACAGCGGGGCGGACGGGTTGTGGCTTGCTGCCACCCGGGGAAACCTCAATGCCTTCAGCGAGCGAGGGCGGAGGACCGAGAGGGGATTCGTTCTCTCCAAGACCTAATGCGCTGAGTGGGGTGCCGAGGACGGAAGAGAGCGGACCCGCAACGGACGACTGGGGACCGCCAGTCAGCGGCGAGAGAAGCGTGTCAGCGGCGTGCATATGCGTTGGGAGTGCGAATGCTGGACGCGGCGATGTGGTGCTGGGCAGTGGAAGCGGTGAGCGAATTGGCGTCTTGCCCTTCCCTCCTACAACAGGTCGTTCCTCGCTTGAGCGCCCCCGCGTGATCTCGATAACTCGTTCACTCTTGCTCGGCATCGGCGATGCAGGGACAGGCGGAAGAGGCTTTGGCTTCATGTCGACAATAACCGAGACGGGCACTGGCGCGACGCGCGCAATGCCTTCACGACTTGATGTGCGCGAGACGGCGAGTGGGTGTGCGCGATCGTGCAACGAGGACTCAGAGCCGCGTGTTCGTAGGACATGCGCATGTACAGGCGCCACAGTGGACGACTCCGCCTGTAGTTGGGCCTGAGCGCGCGCATTATCCGTGATTGAGCGCTGCTGTCGATGGTGCACGTTGGTGCTCGAGGTCGGAAAGCCGCCCAAGGGCATACTGATCGGCCCTGTCGCCGCGAACGCGGAAAACACGCCCATCGGCTTCACGCGCGCGGGCACCGGGGCCGTTTTGGGCGTTGTAACTGGTTTAGCCGTCTTCGCCACGGGCGGAGGCTCGGGCATGGGTGTCTTGGAGGTGGACGCTCCAGGGCCTGCGCCAGGGACAAACGCCGGAGCTTTGCCTTTCCCCGCGTCCTTGCGCTTGGAGGTCGAGGATGAGGATGACGTCGAAATAGCAGAGGGCGCCTGACCGTTGCGCGGCATCGGGGCGCCTGACTGTTTGTGCTGCGCAGCGACGGCGAACGGATCGGTGCGAACGAGCTCGGAGAACGAGAGCTTGCTGCTCCCTGGGTCTGCGGAGCGCGGGAGCGGCGGTGCGTGTTGCTCTTGATGTCGGGCAAAGGAGCCGTTTGGATCTGCAGAGCGGGGGATGGGCGGGTGAGCGTGAGTGTGCGACGCATGGTCTGGACGTTGCTGGTGCTGGCCGAAGGACTGTGTGTGGCTCGCCGGGTCCGCGGATCTCGGGACCGAGGTGGCATGCTGCGACTGTAAATGCGAATGGGCGCCAGGAAGCTGATAGTGAAATGTGCCCGCGAAGGAGGGCGCGGTGTGCGGCGGGGTGAAGGAGGTAACATTGTGGGGAGGCGTGCCCGTGCGATGCGGTGCAAACGAGGTCACGGTATGCGGAGGGGTCCCTGCTCGGTGCATGCCAAACGACGTAACGCCGTGCGGTGGTGTCTGGGCACGATGAGTCGTCACAAACGGAGGTGGACTGCCCGCCATCGCTGCAGACGTCGGCGGCGGCAACTGTGAACGTCCGAGCGCAGACGGCGAGTGTTCGCGTCGCCGCCTAGGCGGACCAATGGTCATCACGCTTGGCGCGCTCGCCGTCGGGTTGAAGGTTTCGACGGGCCGTTGTGGAAAACGCTCGCGACTGCGCTCCTTCGCGTCCTTGTCTTTCTTCTTGCCCGAGCCCATCAGCTTGCGCAGACCGGTCTCGAGCATGCCCATGGAGGTGGAATGTTGGGGCCCAGGCGATGGTGTGCGACTGCGTCCGGCGGCGTCGTGCTCGAAGGTGCGCAACATGGCGCTCGACGGGGGCGGCTGACCGTAAGCATTGGCGCTTTCTGCACCGCCCGGCAGGCGCGTCGTCAGCATCTCTGCCACACTGTGGCGAACGCACACGCGAGCAGGGAACGCACCTGCAGTCGAGGGCCGCTTCGCGTGGCTGCGGCTGGTATTCGGCGTATGGGCGCGCCCAAACGGACTGGTGTCGCGTGCGGTGTGGATTGCGGGCGGGACTCGGGCGCGCGAGATGGACGACGATGCCATGGGGAGTGCGGGCACGCTCTGCGTCCCGAAGTCGCGCGACATGGTGAGGGAGAGAGAGCAAGAGGTCTCGACTGCGGACTCTGCTGGATGGAAGAGAGTGAAGAGTATAAGCAGAATAATCCGGGCGATGATTCCATCACCCACGGCGTTTGCTCACTGCACCGCCCCACTCCCGCGCCTCTTGCTCACAAACGACCTGGAACGAGCGAGTAAGGGGCCCAGACTGTCTGGCTAGAGATGCTCGCTATAGTAACAGTCAGAACATGGACCCACAGCGACAGTCAAGAGACGAACGCACCAGTCGGCCGGCCGGGATCGCCGCAAACGCCGAGCATCCAAGATCTCGCAGTTCCCGCAGCGCCTCACTTGGACCCACAACCGCCCACGGGAGACGCTCGTGTCTGGGTTCGTTCGTTCGGGATCCAGGGCTGGTATAGACTCTGCAGCAATTGCCCCTGAAGGATAAGGCTTCCGACCGTTCTGGGCAATTGCAGCAGCGCAAGCCACTCTTCCCCCGTGTCAACCGCGCCCGCAGCGCACGTGATCTGCATCGACATCCTGACGCGGTTTGCACCCGCAGCGCCTGGCCGAATAGAAAGCGCTCCACGAGTTCAGACTGCAGTATATGCGTTACGCGCTGCGCAAGGTCACTGTGTGGCTGGCAAGAGTCGCGCACGATAAGCAAGGACCTAGGAGAAGTAGCAGGACAGCGTACCCAACGCGACGTACGCTTGTGCTGGCTGACAGAACGGATGAACCTGTGCGCAACAGCGAGAAGGTCGACGTTGGTGGCCAGAGGAAGAAACGGGAAGCAGTGTGGATAAAGTTCCCGCTGCAAAGCCGCCACAGGATAAGCGCACAACATCGGTTTCTGGAAACAACAGACTGAACGTCTCATCCTTCAGTACCATCACAGCAAGTCTATAGCCTCCTCTGAACGAGTACGCTCATTGCTCTAACTAGATCTCACTTGTGAAGTGCACGAGTGATGCCAGTATCGCGGGTGAAGCAACCCGGAAAAAACCAGCTGGGAACGGTCCGCCGGCAGGTCATGCCCCAGCGTCCCTGTGGTCCAATACTCTAATCCAGTTCGCGCTGTAACTTACATTTTACAGTGTAAGCATTGTTCCCTTGGCAAGTAACTCTTGCACTTGTATCGGTTTCGCCGCATCCGACGGCTAATCCACGTGGGGCACAGGAGACGATCCTTGTTGCAACAAAGCGTGAGTAGCATTTTCTACCCTATGTAGCAGTATCTATGCGTGAGGCAGTAAATAAGAGAGCGTAAGTTATGTTGTGTTGATGTAAAGGTACAAAAATGCACAAAACATGAGATTCAAGATGAGGTTCATACGTCACGGTCGACAACATTTCCCGAAACTTCCAAGACCATGTCCGCAGCGGCGAATGTACGATCCATATGTTCTACAGC
>KV426454.1:0-20765 GCA_001632375.1 Exidia glandulosa HHB12029
CGAAGAGTCTGAAGCGTCGCAGGCTCTATCTGCATCAAGCCCTCAAGGTTCTGGCTGTGGCCGTGGGAGAAACAACCGGAAAACTTCGTGCATCTGGTGAACGACAACACCAACGTCCCACAAACGCACGCCGGCGCATGGTCGAACTATGCAGCTACCAAAATACGCGCTGAACGGATCGTTCGAGAGGCTGACCTGAGCACTGGCCGGGGCGGCGTCGTTCTCCGCACTTCGTGTCTTCGGCCTGGGAACGGTGTCTTTGGGCCTGGCGGCGATGTGCTCTGCGGTGCATTCCTTGTGCGAAAAACAAATCCGAGGTGACTATCATCCTGACGGCGTGTGGTGATTCGGCACTGACGCTTCGCGAGCTGGATCCTGGACTCCATTCAGTCATTCTGCTATGTCGAGAACATGGCGCTGGCGCACCTGCAGCTGGAGGCGAGTCTGCTCGAAAAGCCCGAGCTTGCTGGAGGAGATGCATTCTGCATCACGGACCCGAACCCGCCCATCACGTATGGCGACGTTGGGACTCTCGAAAACGTGCTGACGGACGGGGTGACGACGTTCCCTCGTTTTCCGCCGGTGCTCATGCTCCTCATCGCGCATGCAGTCGAGCTGTACGTGCACGCGCGACTGCACTCTCCGGTCCTCGCGCGTATGCTGCCCCCGGTGACGGGCGACATTGTCAACTTACAGCCATCGCTATTCTCGCTGACGTCGGCACATCTGATCTTCGACGACTCCCGTGCGAGACGCGTCTTTGGATACCGGCCAGCCTTCACTACCATCCAGGGCCTGTGCAAGCTCGTGGACGAGTTCAAGAAGAGCGGCGGGCGCGCAGAATTCCGCCAGATGCTCCCCGGGGGAGGCGGGGTCAGCTTCGGTCTTGCAGCGGCGCAGCGAGGCGTGGCCAAGGCTGCGCGGGAGATGGGGGCGATAGACACGCCTGGAACGCCTGGTACGCCATGCTAGGAGTAGCCTGTACGTGCTCGCCGCAGATGTTCGTAATATAATAGCGCGCGCTGGAACCACGCGCTGGCCGTGGAAGCAGCAGGTCATAGAGCGTAAGAAAGTGAGGTAGCAGCAACGTGTTTAGGGGCTGGTCGATGGGAAAACCTGAGTCGGCCGAAGGCGGCGCTCTCTTGTCACTTGCGCTCGTGCATGCTTCACTGGCCGTCTGTGGTCTTCACCGCGCTCGCAATCCTCGTCGCTGTATATCTCCAGCGCGCCCTCACGATCTACAACGGCCATTATACGACCTATACGACACCGCACGCAACCCCACGACCAGCCGCAATCGCTAATTACTCGACTATACTCACCAACATGGGCCTCGACGTAGACGCGTATCCAGAAGCACCGCAGCAGCTCGAGCTGCAGCAGGTCCATCTCTTCATCAGACACGGTGAGCGCGGCGGCTCTGATGCCAGCTCGAGCTCATCCACGCAACGCAGGCGAACGCACGCCGGTCACAACGCGCATGTCGGACGCGCCCGCATCCATCCCGCCGCACTGGCTCATGTGCAAGACCGCGCGCGCCTTCAGAGCGTCCGTTCACGATACCACCGACGCAGCGGCAGTCTTCCACAGCCTCGCAAATCCGGAAAGCGCGGGCGAGAAGCTTATGCCCGTCAGGCGTCTCGTAGAGCGCCCAGACGGGACCGCAGTGGACGGCGAATGGTGCGCCAGCAGCGCCAAAGTCTTGTGTGGTCAACTGAATTTCGAGGCAGCATGCTGGGGGAATTGACCGACATAGGTCGCCGGGTATGCGCAGTCGTTTATGCGCGCTCACACGATGTTGACGAGCTTGCAGTCGACTTTGCAGTATGGGCAAGCGCTTCGGCGACTATACGTCGACCGGTAAGTCGTTGCGCCTGGCTCAGTTGACGTCCCACTGAATCGTCGTCAGCCTGGGCTTTCTACCAGACGCTGTAGACAGGGACAGTGCGATGCTCTACTTTCGGTTCGGGCGTTGCTGGCTTGTAACGTTACTGCTCTGGCTGACGAGACGCTGTTCTCGCTCTGTCACGTACGTAGCTCGACGAATATGCCTCGCACCATCGAGTCCCTGCAACACATCATTCAGGGCCTGTACCCGCCGCAGAAGTACATGAACGGCCTCATACCCCGAATCCTCGTCAGGTGCAGCAAGACCAGACACTCACGCTGCCGATGTCGCAGACTGACCTGATCCCCCTTGCCCTGTCACCCAAGGAACGGCGCAGACGAAAACCTCGTGGGCAACGTCTTCGCGTGCAAAAGGCTGGACATGATGAAATATGCATTCGCACAAGGCAAGATCGACAAGCCTGCGCCCTGGACGCGACACTGACAGTTGTGTAGCCGCAGCCGAGGCATGGAACCCGCACCTGGAACGACTCGACCCCAAGCTGTCCAAGTATATTGACGGGAACTCTGTCCGCATCGTGAGCGTCGTGCGCGTGCTCCTGGATCCCTCGCTGACCGCAATGCAAGGATGGCAAACCTCGCGCGTCAGGCATACTCGACACCGTACGCGCGCGCATCCGTCCACCAGCTGCCTGAAGCCTAACGAAGCGTGGAATCCTCTCCAGATCAAGGCCGCTGTTGCGCACGGCGTCAGGGTTCCATCCGATTTCCAAGACCCGTCAGTTGTCGGCCTGCTTGTCAGTACCCTTGCGCCCTCGTCACGCGAGCTGAATTGCTGACTTGATTTGGGGATGTGTCTATTCAGGAAAAGGCGGTGTGCGCGGAATGGTTCTCAGGGTGTTCGTAAGAGACTCCCCGGCGGACCGTGAGCATTGAATCCTATTCTCAACTACCTCTTTCCCTTCCCTCCGGGTGTGTACAGATAAGAACGAGGAGTTCCGGCGTCTGGCCATGGGACGATTGTTGGACGACCTGCAGCGCAAAATGCAGCTCAAGGCGGAGGGTGTAACGAAGCAGCCACGGCTGCTTGTGCACTCTACACACGACACTGCGCTCGCGGGCCTTTGTCAGACCCTAGATGTTTACGATGAGCGGTGAGTCTATTAGATCGCAACGTGGCTCCAGCACTGTCATGCTGACATCGCCCCTGCGTTTGTTCATTAGGTGGCCGCCATTTACGGCATCGATAACTTTCGAATTGTTTCGCCACAAGCCCGTCTTTGCTGGTCCACGCTCCTGGCTGCAGGCAGTAGGCCTGTCGTCTTCGGGTGCACCATCACAATATTGTGAGTCACCCATCCCTACCCGCGCTGTCCTGTCATAAGTGTACGATGACGCTGTCCGTCCGTGCTGCAGACGTCCGCATGCGATACGAGAATCGGAACCTAGAACTCCCGCTGTGCGCTGGGGCTGGGAAGCATCTACCCGGTTCCCCCGAGTTCTGCACTCTAGAGGCATTCCAAACGCGGGTGCGAGAGCTGACGCCGCAGGACTGGGAGTACGAGTGCGAGCAGAACCCGACTTCCCTGCGTCGTTGAGCCTCAGCCTACTCCGGCAGTAGTTGCACGCAGCCTTGAACTTAGACACCTAGAGCGGCGTCCCGCCATGACGTGTTACCTCAGGGAGTGTCATTTAATCGTCTTCTATACAATGCAATGTTAGTGGCGTACTTGCATTCTGGGGTTTTGTCTTGCAGCAACGTTACACGTCTGGAATAGTGCACCTCGTTGTCACCAGGTGCACTCGTCACGGGTCAGCAGTGAGTCGACGGCATTTTGACGACAGCGCGAGTGGCGCCGTTGAGAGGAGCTTTCGTAAGCAGTTGAATTAAATAGACAAACCGGTAGCAGGTAGCGATATCTGACCAAAACTTACAACAACGGGACAGAGAGTTTGTCAACATTCAGGACAGAGGCCATCTTCTTTCGTCAAAAGGAAGCTGTGGACGGGGCGGGGGAATTGGCGAAAGATGCTTCACACTCCAAATCCCCTTTCAGGGCATATCTCCCCTGTTGTGCATCGGGAGCGCACACGACGAAAGGGACGCCCAATCGCGTTCAGGATCTAGATGTATTGGAGGGGCCTCATCGGAGGTGCCGCTTTGTACTCGGCAGAAGCTGCCGGGCCACCAGGAGCGTGACGAGGATACGCAACTCGCGCAACCAGACCCCATGTCTACCACATATGTATGGAGCTCAAGAATATAGTGGCCAGCCGGTAGGCTGCAGAGAGAGCCTCGGGGTCCATGGGAAATGTATGATCTCGTCGGTGTAAAACTCACCATCCCGACGATCTCCGAGCACTCGGCGAGGAGATTCCAGGCTCTCACACGCCGTATAACGGTGAGAAATACGGCAGGATATTCATCCAAGGGTATACAACGACTTGGATGTTTGTGCTGCGCTGCGTCGGAGTTCATCTTCGATTATGTAGTCGTACGCGATCAGAATTTCGACCCCACTCGGATCTGGCCCGACAGCCTGAAGCGTAACGGCGCCACATGCACTTGCATCCGCGAGCGTGTGGACAGTCCGGATGCCTCTCGCCTGGCGCGCGCGAATCAGAGAGGTGTGCAGAATAAGGGCGATATGGACAGATGGCGATTTGGCCGGCGGTTCGCGTAGCATTCAAGTTTGACGTGGCCACAGCTGACCCATTGCCATTCTCTCAGCATCAGCAAGGAGCTAGATGGCGCTGAAAAAGGCCGAAGGGAAGGCGGAGGCGGAAGCTGCTCTCCCGCACTGTGAGTAGCTGTTTCGATATGGGCAGCGAAGACGAGTGTGTCAATAGTTGCCGCAAGCCGAAGAGTAACAGACACTTCGTTCTCACGCAGAGAAATGGAGCATCATAGAAAGAGATAACTTAGGTCACGTCGTTGGGTTAAGGTGCCGTCTTCCCCTCCGATGGCCTTCTTAAGACGTCCGGAGAACTCCAGTTACAGGGACGCAGCGCCGTCTACATCCACGACAGACACGCCGAGTGCGAAGGGAGGATCTCGTCGCGGGCAGATGTGATGCCGTGAAGATGCCAGTGTCGGTGAGATGGCGCAGGCGTTTGGCATTCGCGTTCGCTCGGTGGGGTTAGGATGGCGATGCAGCAATAGAATTTTGGCGCAGTATCCGCAAAACAATGTCATGATCGATGCGTGTTCGAACAGCTCCCTTTCGATGACACCACCTCTGTTGCGCAGAAGGGTATAGCTTGCAGAAGGACGACGTCAAAGCGAGCCGAGGGCAAGCACATGATGTACAGCAAAGCGCCAGAGACAGGTTACCCCATGGGCCAAGTCCGTGGCCTTGGCTCAGAGCTGTTTGAATAGCCACTAGGGCACTTCGGTGAGATTGCCTCGACGTCGAAGTCGTAGACTATCTAGAACACTGCAGCCACCGTCAAGTCGATAGCGGGAACTAGGTGGTCGGAACTGTGCCAAGCAGTTCGGGTGCATCCACGTCGCGAAGAGGAGCTAGGAACCCGGGCGCGAAGGTCGCCGCGCAAGAACTCGCGCAACCGCTTGCGCGCGACACAGTCTATTCTGGAGAAGCACACTTGCCAGATTCCGATTCTCGAGCTTCTGCAAAGATTGGCGAGGATTTCGCAAGGACGCATGGGACGGATGGAGAGATGGAATGTGTCAGGAAACCGTCTGACGGGTCATTCAACGGGTGGGATGTGCCCGGCCTGCGTGAGAGCAGGGCTCGGGGGTGAAGCGTGCCGTGACAAGTCGCGAGCCTGAGCGCATATCTGGAGCCTGAAGCGCTTGGGAAGCCTGGGGTTAGGGGACGACAGTTCTCAGCCGTGGAGAGCGGCAGCCCGAACTGATAATCGAGATCCCCTGGAGCTGGGATGGCCAAGACAGTCCGGGCGTACTGCTGGGCAAGATAGCGAGCTGCGAGGACCGAGGCAGCTGCCAGCGGGCACTCTGCTCGTCGTGGAAACGGTCGGAGGCAACCCGTGTCACGGCGGTGTCGGTAGCGCCCGCTGCGACTCTTGACCGTGGCCGCCACGCGCACACAGCTCGGCCGCTATGGGCAAGCTCAACCTCAACCTAGACGAGGCCGCAATTCTCAAGGCATATCGAATCTCGTCCTTAAGACCGTCGTGCGTGACCAGCGCGTCGCTGAGACTGGCGCTGCTGAGAACCGTAAAGACGATGGGAAGACATCGACCACGAAGCTGGCAACTCCCTGGCTGGAGCTCTCACTTCCGAACGCGAGGGTGAAGGCGACCCGCTTGGTCTCCTCAGGCGCGGTATTGAGTATGTGCAAATGCAGCGCGTCGCCGTAGACTAACACGGTCACCAGCGTGGAGGGAATGGACCTAGAAACCAGTATGTCAAGACTGTTCGACGCGATGTGTATCCTTACATGTCCAAGAGGCGTCAATTCTTATATCCTCCAAGTCATTCGATCCCAAGGCATTCCTCTCCACTGTGCATCCGAACGCAACATACCAGGACCTCGCGTCCGGCGTGTCCCATCTTCGAACATCGCTGGAGTCTCGCTCCGAAGCTATTCGTGTGCTTGTTGAAGACAACTTCGATCGCTTTGTCGCGGTGAAGTCTTCTACGGACAGTGCGTGCCTTCGTGCGTCGTAGAGAAGCTCTGAACGCCCCATAGCGCTGTACGAAACCATGAAGGAAGGCATACTAGCTGATGCAGAGACCAACGATCACGGCACAAAGAACTTGCGCGAGAAGTTGAAGCGTTCGTACATTCGCTGGCCATACCTCGGACTGCCTGCTCACCTTCTCCCAGAGGCCGCCGTCAAAGCAGATCAAGTATTTCTGCCTGTACTGGAGAACGCCTCGAAAGCGTCGAAAGTACGCTCGACGCTTGGCGTGTTCGAACGGTCCAAGTTCTTCTTCAACCTGCCCGGAGCGCTCTCGGAATACATCGAACAGGTGCGAGTCAGAACTCCATACTCGCGCTCAGGCTAAGTTGTTTTGCTAGGGCAAGTACGAGGCCGCTCTTCGCGACTATAAGAAGGGCAAGTTCCTCCTCGAGTCGCGACCAGGCCAGCTGCTGCCTGGCGGTCAAGGCCAAAATGACGGGACAGCCGAGATGGAGCGCCAACAGCGACGCATCTTCGAGAAGGTCTGGGCGGCGGTGGAGAAGGTCATGACGGAGATGAAGAATATCCTTTTGGCGAAGCTCAAGGAGGCCACCCGGAGTATAGACGAGCAGGAAAAGACCATCGAGTTCGCGCGTTCCTCATTGACCGCCGGATTTCATTGCTGACATTCACCTCCCAGCATCCTTCTCGATCTTAATGTAGCAGACCCAGTGTGGGTGTACCTCGACAGCCAGCACAAACATATCATGGAGCAAATGGAAATGTCTCATAGGAATTGCAAGAGAACACATGAAGGCGAGCCTGCCTTTCTTCATCATCTTGCTCGCTAACGTGACTTGTTTTCTTCAGATGCCGTCCGAGCAATATCACTTGATGCGAAGGAGATGATGAAGGAGAAGGCGAATCTGGTCCGCAACCTGAAGGACTGCCTCGCCGCCCTTGAGACGAAGCAACCTGACCCAGTCCTGTGTGAGTCCGAGTCTTTCGACTTGATACATGTCCCTGTCATCATGTACTGACGCTATGAAGCCCGAGGCACTGGATGGGAGGCGTGGACCGCTATCCTGGGACTCGTGAAGAACGATTCGGAGGTCATGCTTTCGAACCTACCCAACTTCTGGAGAATTGGCAAGGGGTACATAGACGGACGTTTTAAGAAGGTACGCCTGCTAGTGATGTGCGACCGCCTGCGTACTGACGGGCACTGCAGCTCGCGAACAGCTCCATGCGGAGCCCACAGCAAGCACGGTCTATGGCGCAAGACATCGTCAAGCTCTACGTGTCGTTGCTCTCGGAATTCTTCGGCTTGTCGGACAAGTCGGTTCAATCACCGTCGAGCACGGAGCCTGCACCGCCGCCATTCGTGCCTGCAGGCGGGTGCTCGTTGACGGTATCGTATTACCTCCTCCGCATCCTGAACGAGATCAACGAATGCGTAAACGATGTGGCTGGCGTGGAACTCGGCGTCGATGCGAATTCGGCGATGAAGAGTTTGCTCGAAAGTGCACGCTGGCGGTTTGAAGACGCGATGGCTTCTGCGTGGTGCAAAGGTGAGCTCATTACGATTACGCTACAGTTACTCGAGGATCACTGAGCGTGTCAGACGCGAATGTGCTGTACATGCTCGAAACGTGGGAGCTGAGTCCGTTGGAGCCGTCCACGACGCACTTCCTCTCCCGTCTGCACTTTTTCCAGAAGCATAACATCACCAGCGCCTACAAGATTGCTGGCGGCGTGGAGCAGAGTTCCTCGCGCGGACAAGCAGCAGCGACCAAGATTCCTGCAGACTTTGCTGCGAAAGTCAGCAAGACGTTCTTCGACTGCCAGACCCTGTTGCTCGACGGGCTCCTGCAACTCGTCAATGAGGATTCTCCCGTCCAGCTGCCGGAGAAGTTCACGCAGAGCGCGGACGTCGTGCCTGGTGTCCGTGCGACGTTGGACTTTACCGATCCGGTACGTCCTTCGCTGATTCGTGGCTACATGCTCATCCCCGCGCCGAAGAACACGCGGCTCCTGCTCGTCGTGTCTAACTTGACGCATATGGGGAGGACCCTCTGTCCGTCGCTCGTCAACCACTTTGAGGCATTGTTTGCCGTCAACGTGGACAATGACCGCAGGGTGCGTGACCTGTCGTGATAAATCCTGTTACAAGAACGAACTGACACTTCCTAGATGCTCATGGACGTCGTCCAGGAGATGGATAAGCTGATGTTTGACTACTACATCAAGCAGAGGGCCTCTGCCCTCAACCAGATCATTCGCGATGGAATCCTCAACAGCGGAATCGATTGGTATGAGACGCCTCGCCCGACAGGTGTGTTACACGCCGTGTTTACCCCTAAGAACATCCCGCTGACGGAAGCGACATCCAGAAATTCGTACGTACATGTACGACGTGCTACTATTCCTCGTCGGAGTACACGCGCAAGTCAACAGCGTCGCAAGGCCGCTGCTCGACCGCTCTCTGCACGCGCTCGTCGAAGACGTTGCGCGGGAGGCCCTCGAGTGTTTCACCAAGATCGAGAAGTTCGGCATGGGCGGTATGCTACGTGTAAGTCTCGTTCGGGAAAATGCGCGCAATGTGTATTGTGTGCGCGAGAGAACCAGTTGCTAATACTCTCGCTGTTTAGGCTACGCTGGAGATCGAATTCATGCACCAAACACTGGTGCAATATGTCACGCCCGCAGCCAGCCAGACCCTCACGCAGATATACGCCGCGATATCTCAGGCATACACGCGGCGACCCGGCGGGACGGAGAATCTGCAGCTGGAGCTGGACGGTGTAAAGCGCACGCTTTCTGACACGCGCCGCGCTACCGCCATCGACTTCCTCTGCTTCCGCCCGGCACGAAAGGAGGAGAAAGACAAGGACAAGGAACGTGGGGCAGCAAGCCGAAGTCATCGCGCGCAGGCAAGTGTGTCCAGTGGTGGGAGAGATAGAGAGCGCGAGCGCTACGATTCGAGCACCACGACGAGCAGTCGACGGGAGCGAGAACGTGACCGGGAGCGCGACCGCGAGCGATAGACTGTTTACACGCTCCGGCGTAAGACAACCCCCCGCGGTTTGCTTACAGGTCTTTCTTTACGTCTACCGCTACATAACTTATCGACGTGCTTGTTCACACCGTTACTGCATTGCTGATGTCTGCTCTCGTACTCTTGTACTGTATCCATGGACTTACAGCCTAGACTTCCGCGAATCTCTCCTCTGCCCGGCGTTACTCCATATATACTCCTCGTATCCACGCAGCTGATTGTAAGATGTGTACCTGCAGCCAAAACCGGATGTTTGAGCACTGCGATGCTCCCGCGAGAGGCCCTGACCGATCGTTCGCATTTGACTTTTACCGTTTAGGTGCACCCCCGATTGCTGTGACACCGGTGTTGCTATGAAGTAAACGTATAGCATCCCCTGTTGGCTGTGACCTGGCATTGCGATTGGCATCTCCACCCACATAGTACTGATTGACTGCGCGTCTCAATTGCGGCGGAGGGGTTTCCTTCGCTACGGACTCGGAGGTCGGACGACGGGGGTCACACGAGTACGACACAGGCATGCGCAGGAGATGGCTGCATACTCGACTGTCACGACGCGTACAGTTGTTCCAGTGCGCTGGAGACGTCGACTCGGCGACAGGGTGAACGGCCTTCCTGATAAGTATTAATCTGCAGGCGACAAGTGTGCCGTCCATCAGATCTTAGATTCAGAGGAATGTAAATCCGAAGGACGATGGTCACGGATGTGTAAAAGTAAAAAACAAGAGACAACTGGCTCATTGAACGCCGGCGGAGGATAGCCCTGGCTTCCCTCTCTCGATCGAGCAGATTGCTGGCCGCCAGGAGCACGAGATGATATCCAAATAGCAAGATCCCATCTATTCTCGTACGAGTGAGCTGGGAGTCGCATCGCTCATCACCCCAATGCGATGAGATGAGAACAAAACGCGGGGAAGGCCTGAGATCGGTGCGTTTCAACTGTAACGCAAATCCTTGAGGAGCCACGCGCACGCGCCACATCCCCTCCTTTGCGGTCACGACCAAGGTACCACGAAACTGCCTGTTGACGGACGTCCGTTTCCGCGTCGGGCGGCATGCAATTTTTCGCGCGGACGTGGCTATTGCTACTTGGACAGTGATTAGGGGTGGAGCGGGGGGCTCGACCTTGGCCGCGGAGTCCCTCGAATTCCAAGCGCCCGACGACGGCGCGCTCCATTCTCGGCGACTCCACCTGAGACCTGAGCGACGAGCCTGCACATGTACACCTCCGCCTCATCGTTCACGAGCAGAGCGTCTGCAATTGTCCACGCCTGCTCAGCGTCGCAGTCACGCGTACGCTCACAGCCGTCGGAACGCATTCCGACTCCCACTGCGTATCCCCGTCCTCCTCTGCGTGCGTCCACGTCTCTCCTCCTCTTTGCCCGTCCCAGAGCCCTCGTCATGTTCGTGTCCCCCTCTCTCCATCCCCGCGCCAAACCGCTCCTTCTTCGCTCCGCCCGACGACCGTTCTCTAGACTTGGACTTGGACGAAGAGCCGGAGGGGATGTACGAAAAGTCCTGAGGTCCGTCGACGCGCCCGCGTGACGACTTGCCCAGGAACGTGATGCCCTCCGCGTCGCCGTTGGATGTGTATGAGCGCTGCCCATGCGGCTGTTTTTGTTGTTGTCGACGCGCACCGAACGCCGCGCTGCGGTCGCGACTGCTGCCAGCGCCGCCCGCACCTGCTCGGTCCGCGCGCAACGCGACCATCTTGGGCGCCGCGCGCGCAGGCCTGTCTGGCTTCGTGGGCGGTCGCGCTACATGGGGTGATTAGAATGATCCTGGGATCGAATAAAAGAGTATTTGCGCGCACCTGGCCGTTCGTCCTCGCTCTCCCCCGCTGAGCTTCCGCTAGGGTCAGACTCTGAGTCAAGTAGACCGCTGCGTAATCTATCCCTCTCTTCTTCGCCGTCGTCCTCCTCCGCGGGGTCCGAGTCGCTCTCGTCGGACTCGCCGCTGCGCTGCAGCTTTCGTCGCTTTTGCTGTATAAGAGACGAGAAGAGGGTACGTCAGATGAGAAGAATAGCCGGAAAACGATGCGCACCGCTGCAGCGCTCGGGTTGAGCAGCTGGTACTCGCGGCTCTCCTCGTCGACTGCAAACTCGGCATCCTCGAAGACAGCCTTAAACCGGTCGTCGACGAGTAGACTATCCTTCGTCTTGCCCTCGCCCTCCTCACGTCCCTCCTCCAGTTTACGCTTCCGCTTCTTCTCAAGACGCTCTTCGTCTCTGCTCACGCGCTCCGCCAACGCGGCGTTGACCTTGACCTGTTTCGACTTGGCGGACGTGCGGATGCGCGAGTCGGCTTGTGCGTCGAGCTTCTGCTGCACCTTCTTCCGGCGCGCGTCCTCGTACACGTACGGGTCCGCAACGATCCGCGCGGCGTCGTACAGCGCGAGCTTGACGAAGTAGCCGTGCATGTACGGTCGGAGCGCGGGCGTGCCGAGCAGCGCGTCGAGTCCCAGCCGCGCGAGCTCGGCTTTGTCGAGGAACTTGAAATCCTCGTACGCGGCGATGGTCGAAGGGTTCGTGGACTCGAGCTCCTCGGTCAGGGAATCGAGGAAGGCGCACCAGCGCGGGGCGGGTCCGAGTGCGGGGATGTAGTATGCGTGCAGCGGGATGCCTTCGTTGGCAGTGAGGAGAAGGCCTGTACCGGGGAGGTGGTGCACATCGTTAATGTCCGTTGCGGGTGTGATGGATGCAAAGTTTGTCTCCGGCTGCAAGACGAGTGAGAAGATATGCTAGAGAGAGAGAGAGAGAAATAGAGCGTACGGTATTGCGGTCCCAGAGCTTGATGACCTTCTTATCCGCACTGGCGAGCAGAGCGCCCGTGCCTGCACCAGGGGCACGCTCCAGCCAAGTGACACGGTGGACGGGCAGCCCGTAGCCCTGATCTTTGCGCGCCATAGGGTGCGGCGTGCGCAAGTCGTACACCATCGTGAGACCTGCGTGCGTGCCCACCGCGAGACTCAAACCGTCACTACGACTGCTCAGTGCCGTGCAAGCCGAGTCGAGTTGGAGGGTCGCGACGCGGTTGCGGGCGCGGGGGTCGAAGAACTCGACGGTCGCGGCGTCTGTGCCGAACGCGAGCAGGTTGTGGGCGGGGTTAACGTCAAGGGCGTTGCAGCCATCTGCGTTGAGCGCGAGCGGGGTCATGAAGCGGCCCTCGTCGAGGTTGAGACGGTAGACATCGCTGCCCGCGGCACCGACGAGCACATCGCAGGACGGGAAGTGGTAGCCGACGCAGCGTCCGAACCTGGGAATGCGGGTCTTGTAATGGGAGGCGCTCTGGGTATGGAGCTCGAGGGAGCGGTCCGCCTGAAGATGGACGCTCTTAGTCCAGTCGTCGGATAGCATCACAAAGTCGACGTTCTCTGCGTCTGTATGGCGCTCGAACTTTTGGGAGAGCTGGTCGAGGTCGAAGCATTTCACCTGGGGCTTGTAGACGCCGGTCGCGAGCACATGGTGGCCGTCGCGCGTGGCTTTGACGCGGTAGGACGCCTCTGGGAACTCGAACGACTGGATCACGTTGATGGCGCTCTCGAGCTGCTCCTTGACGGCGCCCCGGGCTCCCTTGGACTTTTGTGCGCGTTTGCGGGTGAGCCAGTCCGGGAGCGACGACGCCGAGCCTGGTGCGGCGCCGTTGACGGTGTAGACCTTGGCCATCTCCTCGCCGTTCCCGGGGCCGGAAAATTTGAACCGCCGCCGGTCCCGGAATTCCCCGAAACTGGCCCCGGCCAACTCTCCAAGTCCAACGATGAGCGAGCTCAAGTCCCGTCGGCCGGTCAAGATATTCACGCTCGAGGACGTCGAGCAGCACAAGTCCCAGAAAGACTGCTGGATCACCCGCAACGGCGTCGTCTACGATGTCACAGACTTCATCATGGACCACCCAGGCGGCGAGGACCTCATCCTCAACCACGCGGGCACAGACGTCGGCGCCGTCATGGCTGACCCCGGACAGCACGAGCACAGCAGCGCGGCCTACGACATGCTCGCAGAGTACGCCGTCGGCCGCATCGGCTCTGGTCACACTACAGTCAGCGACGGTCAGCCAGCCCCGTATCCGCACTTACTTTCTTGGCGCTCACAAACCCGACTTGCAGACTGGGTCGCAACGGACGACTTCCACCCGGACGACACCAACACCGTAGAGGACTTTGAGAAGTCTCAGTTCCTCGACCTGCGCAAGCCGCTCCTGCCCCAGGTCTGGTTCTCTAATTTCTCGTAAGTCGTTCTCGACGTTCCCACCCTTGATCTTGCTCGGCGTGCGCAGCCCAGTGTTGCGTATGCTCCTCAGGCATCTCGGCCGCCGGTCCAGTTCCGCCCCGCGCCAGCCCCGCCCAAGTTCTAGACTGGTGCTGATTTACTGCGCGCAGGAAGAGCTACTACCTGCAGCAAGTCCACAACCCGCGCCATCTCTCCAAGTCGGCGCGTCTTTTCGGTCCTGGATACCTCGAGGTCAGTTTGTCTGCCAATTTCTTTGCCGAACCCGCTTCGTCATCATCAACTTTTTTATCTTATCTGATCCGAAACGTGCCGTTCCCGATGTCGACTGTACTGACGCCCGTTCTCTTCGTCCTCCAGGTGTTCACGCTCACCTCGTGGTATGTCGTGCCCATCTTCTGGCTGCCCATCGCCACCTTCCTCTTCTTCCGCTCCGCCGCCCAATTCTCTGCCGTCCCAGGAGCCTTCCTCCCCGTGCTCAAGACGAACCCACTTGACACGCTTGCGACGCTGAACCCGGTTATCAACTCCATTTCCGACATCGCGTATGCGCGCACACTCGCCTGCTTCCTCACAGGCAATATCATCTGGACGCTCCTTGAGTACACGCTCCACCGCTTCCTCTTCCACATCGATGCGTGGCTCCCGGACAAGCCCGTTTTCCTCACACTTCACTTCCTTCTGCACGGAGTGCACCATTACCTTCCTATGGATCGGTACGACGCCATGCTTAATGCTTCTCCGTCCTTGCTGACGACTCGAGGGAAGATATCGCCTCGTGATGCCGCCGCCGCTCTTCATGGCGCTCTCGTTCCCGTTCACGCGCCTCGGCTACGCGCTCTTCCCTACGGCCGTAGCAAATGGCATCATCTGCGGCGCGTTCACATTCTGTGAGTTTATTCCCTTCTTCCTTGCCTTCATCTTGTCCAGAGTTTTGGATTGCGACCCCGGATCCTCGGGTTTAACATATACACGCCCATCCCGCTTCGTCGTTGCCGTCTCCATGCTCGCCATTGACATTGTCACTATTCCACCGCTCGAGGCACGCCAATCGCGCCATCTTCTATCGCGCTGTGTTGCGTCGCATTGCGCGCGCGGGGCACATGATAATACCGCGACCGCGCGGGTCGTGCCTTTCAGTCACCTGTCGTCTTTCCGCATTCGCACATATCGCTGACACGCCATTCAATAGACGTGCTGTACGACTGCATGCACTACGCGCTGCATCACACGCAGCTGCCGCAGTACATGCGCGAGATGAAGAAGTACCACCTGGCGCACCATTACAAGAACTTTGAGCTCGGCTTCGGCGTCACGAGCAAGATCTGGGATATCGTCTTCAACACCGTCTTGCCCGTCTGATCGGCCCGACGGAATGCTCACTCTATTAGACGTACACCTATTTGATCATCTTTTTTACCGTATTGTCCACCCCACTCGCCGTCGTCGTCGTCGTATTATGGGTTCTTTTCATTTGTTCCTGTCGGTGGCGGAAAATGTACGACCTGCATTGCAGGTCTTGATGACTCGGCTGCATGATGTCTGACGAATACCACGCGCTCATGTTTCTCGAGGGACGTCGATGCGTTATGCGTATGAACAGTGTTGCGAAAGGAGTACGCAAAGCAGTGCGAGAGCAGGTCAGGAGCACGGTGATAGTCCGTAAAGTCCGAGTCGACGATGTGATTAAGTACGAAGGGAAGGGAAGGGTGAAGATGGATGGGTCATGCGCAAACTCATGCCGTGGAGAACAGGTCGACCGCAACGGTGATAATGCCCAGCACTGCAAAGAATTCAGTCACTCGGGTTGGGAGTAGAGCCAGAGAAACGCACTGATTTCTATAACGATAAGCCAAATGACGATCGTTTCGAGGCGCTCGGCGTGCCGCGACGAGACGGACTCCTTGAGCAACTGGAGCATGTCCTGTAGTACCTCGACGCGCGTGTTGAGCAGGTTGATCCTCTGCGGGATCTCGAGGTACGACCGCGCGGCGTCGTACAGCGGCTGCAGGTCCGGGAACGTCTACACAGCCGTCAGTGATCAGCGGTCGGGAAGACGCAGGATAGGGAGGGACGCACCCAGAACATTTCGGGCGAGTCGAGTACGGAGCCGACGAGGTTGAGATTCATACGCAGGATGAAGAGTTGCCCGATCTGCTGCATAATCTCTGTGTGCGGCATCTGTTCATCGCTCGCTCAGTACTTGTGTGTGGCCGTGCGCTGCGACTACGAAACGACGTACGCCGATCTGTCCCGTCTCACTGATCGCCTCGGGGATGTCGCGCGTGTGGTCGATGGAGTTGCCGATGAGCTGCTCGAAGACGGATATCTTGGCGCTCTGCGCGAGCGCGTGCGAGAGTGCGAGCTTGGTCATGAAGCTCGAGCCCTTGCGGAGCGTGATCACGTCGTTGTATATTCTGTGAGAAGTGAGCGACTGAATGAGAACGGATGATTAGTCCCGTACCGCGAGTAATGGTCAGCGTAATAGAAGTTCAAGTCCTGTACGGGGTAGCGTTATAGATCTCTACGAGCAGTTCAGACGAGGCTAGACTGGCGGCGCACCTCCATCTCAACATCGTCAGGCGCAAGCTTTTCGACTTCAAATCGTTTTCTGGCATACTGTCAGTATCCAGTGGGACAAAGAACAGCGAAGACGCACAACGACGACAGGAATCGCCTCTCCTGCGACTCGGTCATGGCCCACATGACGACGGTGCCGTACTCGAACAGGAAGACCTCGCTGCTGCTCTCCGCGCCGGCGTCGAAGCGCGGGCGCTTCTTCTTGTTGCCGCCGTTGAGCCCGGGCACACCGAGCAGGTCGCCTTCTGGAGGCTGCTTGTATCCCGCGTCGGTGTAGACGTAGGGCGTGTAGACAGCGTTGTCGATGCGTTTCGCGCTCGTGCGGTTCGTGTTGCGTCTTGCGGTGAAGAACTTCATGAGCTCGTCCAGCTTGTACGATCTGCAGCGCAAGGGCGTGAGCACAGTCAGGCAGCTGGTAGGTGGGAAGTGGCTGACGCTGCGGTGCAGTAGGCCGTTACGCGAGGCAGCGACTTTGCTTTTCGCTTGGTGAGCCGAAGCGCGTCTTTACGCGCCGTTCCCTCTGGTATCTGCGCGACTGGCGACAGCGACTCGCGTCAGATGCGCGTTCCAGGCCAGACACGGGACGATCTGACGCACTGGCATTGTACACCTGCGACGGTCAGCTCGGGCTGTACTGACAGAGCGCGTCAAGACTGACCTCGACGTCCTCGAGATCCTGCTCGTCGCTGGTGTCCTCGTCGTCCTCGTCTTCATCTTCTGCGTCCGCGTCGTGTGCGGCTTGTTCTTGGTGCGGCAGCTGCTCGACGGCGGGCGAGAGCAGGCTGTCCTTCAAGTTGTCGATAGATGGCGTGGGCGGGGCGAGCAGCTGCGGCGTCTGCTGCACGCGCGACTGCGAGACGGGCTCTGGCTGTTCTGGCAGAACCTTGAGCTTGCCAGCGACTTTAGTGCTCCTGTCGCGAGCGGTCAGCCAGGGCCAGCGCGATCCCGAGCGTCGAGCGACGGACCTGTTGGCGCCACGGGGCTTCTGGTCGCCTGTCTGCTGCGCTGGCGGTTGCTGCGCGTGCACAGGCAGCACAGGGCCTCCTGAACTCGAGCTCGTCGCCATATCCGGTTCTTACTTTGCTTGCTTGCCCCGGTTGCAGTAGCAGGCCTCTTGCGTCACTCCGGTGGTCAGCTCCGTCGGAGACCGCGAAGCGTGACAGACAGCGCACCCGCTCAAACTCGCCAAAACACGCGCACATGTACAGCTCTCGCTGTCACTTACGTCCTCGGGACCCTATCTGTCATTGCCCCAGGTCGCATGATTTCCTGCTCCCTGTGTCCCTGGGACCTTTTCCTTTGGTCGCGTCTGCTCTCGCATACCTTCCGACTTCTGATAGCCTGATCGCCGGGCCATCCTCGACACTCTCGCGGCATGTAATCGGATATGCCTTATCGAGGCCTCCTTCGTGCGCACGGGCGTGTCCAGTCCCAGAGCCTCATCATCATTCTCCCTGTCTTTCTCTCGCAATTTCTTGTGGGAACGCGGAAGGAGTCTCCACTGGCCAAGAACACGAGGCTCTGACGACTTGTGCTCCGAGTGATGTCTCGCATTGGGCGCTCTGAGCCCTGGAGATCCCTTCGCGTCTTCCACACTCCACACTACCCCTCGCGTTCGCGTCTGCGCAGAAGCTTGCCTCCCAGATAGCCGTTTACCTTACGAAGATGCCATCCTTCCTTGTCAGTGTCACCGGAGCATTCCACTTTCCTCGTCCTTCTATCGTTTCAGAGCCCGTTGTTGTTTTCGCGCAGTCACGCTCAGTCAGGCAGTCAGTCCGCAAATGCCCGTGCGTAGTCGCGTATTGCTTGTCCCCGACGTCGTTTCACCCTCGAGCGCATTGCTACCTAATCGTCGGTCTGTTTGTCACTTCTATCTCAGGCTTCTCCATCTCACAACTTGTGACCTCGCCCCCGGAGAACTACGCGAGCGGGCGACAGGCTCAAATTGACTTCCACCAACAGCTCCCCACAGCGCTGGTTCACGTCGCAGTAGGCCAAGAGCACACAGAAGGATGTTGGGGCTCTTCTGCGATCCCCTGTCCTCTGACACATCACCGTGTCACGAGCGAGTTGTGATTGCGTGCGTGAGAGCGCGTCTTTACTGGCATCAGCAGCGCCCAGCAGGTCAGGGTGCGTGTGCAAGACGAGAGGGACTTGTAAATGTCCATCGACGCCACTCGAAGCACCGAGCCGTACGTAACAGGATCCTACTCGCTCCCGACCGTCGTGCTCAACAGCGGGACCGACAGCAACGTTAACAGACTAGTACGCATATGCTATTGTTGCCAGCGAGTGCAGAGTAGAATACAGAGCGTGGTGATTTCGATGCTACACAATGCAGAAAGTGAGAAACAGTCCAAGTGCGTTAAGTTACACAGAGCAGCCAGACAGGAGCCGCGCGTGCGCCGAGTCGTCGCTCTTACGCCACGGCGTTGGGAACCCACATCCATGGACGGCCTGCCCGCGCGCCACCCAGATTGACGATCGTGCTCGCTTCGCCGCAGATGCCGACTGCAGCATAAACGTCGTATCGACCGTCAAGACCATCCCACTCGTTGCCCCACGAGTCCGAGTACTCAGTGCGGCCCTCGCGCAGGTTCCACCCGCCCGCCAGCGCACCGTTCCGCGTGAACCAGACTTGGCCTGTCCGCAGCTCGAGGCCGAGGCCGACGACATCGCCAGCGCAGAACGGCTCGGTCAGGGGCACGCCGCCGTCCGCATCGCATGCGAAGCGGTGACCGTCGTCCGCGTGCACGGCGATGGAGCCACGATGCCAGCCAGGAAGACGAAAGGGCGGATACGGCACTGCTGCGAAGCCGATGGCGACGCTGCCCTCGCGTCCGAGCGACACGATCTGGAGCTCATAGTAAACTGTGTCGACCGTGCGACGCGAAGCAGAATACAGAGGCAGGTGCGAGAGGAGCGTCGTATCGCGGCACGCCCTGGCCGACCGAACGAGCGTCGAGCCGTCCGCTGGGCTGCGCGTTGCGGTCCCGTACCCGTTGAAGTGGCTCGGCGCGAGCAGGTAATAGTCGCCGCTGTCGCTCGCGGCAATCTCGTGCGGAAGAAGAGGGCGCGGCGCGGACAGAGGGTTCTGTTCGACGAACGTCTGGCCGGCGTCTGCATCGTCCGCGGACGCGTTCAGGGCCGGACTCGCGAAGTAGGAAAGCACGGGCGGCGGCGGCGGCGGTTCTGCGGCATCTGCGGGGTATATGGCCGCCAAATCGTCGTAACTGGGCGGTGGTGGCGGGCCAGGCGGCGGCGCGTATCGGGTCTGGGCTGGAGGCGCGCTCGGCGGCGTGTAGGACGGCGGTGGCCCAGCTGGCGGCGCGAATGTCTGTTGCTGCTGCGTGGCTTGTGTTGGCGGCGGTCCAGGCGGCGGCGCGAACAACTTGTGACCCCAGCCTTTGAACGACATCGGCGAGAGATACTCGGACAGAATTCGGCCTCCGCAATTCGCATCTTTCCCTCCTATTTTCCCGTCCGGCTCGCGATACAATCCCGCGTGAATCCCGGCTGTGGCTGTGAGACACTGCCCCTGACCAGCGTCTTCTCCGCGGTGCGCGTAATATTCTCTCAGATCTCAGATCGTTCTCCTCGAGCACTCGGCGACACACTTTCCGACGCATCCATGGGGCTGACTACTCCGCACCGGCGTGGATCTGACTTGTTCCCCGATTATGCACGGGTGGCCGCCTTTCCGACCTATACGGACTGCTCTCTGACCGAACTCGTCTTGTGCTGTGGCCGCTGCGTAAACGAAGTACCACATGCATCCTTATGACTGAATACGAACGCGCTGAACATCTGCGCCGTACTTGATCTCAAATCCCGGTGGAACACCCTGGGAAAAACTGTTCTTATCGACAGCGCCGCGAGGCTTCCCATTATCCTGATACACGTGTTGGAAGGTATTTTGAGCTTCTCTCTGGTGATAACTGCATTGGAAGGCGCATTTTCTACTCGCATCTGCATCAACACGAGGCGCGACGCACTCTCTGCGGCGCGCTTTAGTGTGGTAGCGTAGTCACGCACTCGCCGCGGCGGTCCTCTTGCGGCAGCAGGCTTCCCTCTCTGCTGTCGCAGCCGTGCCTCTCGCCGTTCACCGAGAGAACCACGGGCTGTTTGGGATGCGCGTTTGGAGCTAACAGTACCAATGTAATCTCTCGCCTTCCCTATTCTTGGAATAGCCAAGAGGATCGAGTAATCTTGCACTACATAATCTTGCTCAACGAAGCCTGGACCACCGTGACGTCGTGCAAATCCGGCTGATCGGCATGCAACTTCTGTTCACTCTCGTCGCGCAGTGTCGGATTTGTCAGCAACGGCGCACAGCTCAAAGCGGGCAAGTGCGACGAGGTCTCCGTGCGCGTCTCTATCAGCGCTCGGGCATTTGCGCTGCGTCGCAGCGTACGCTTAGTATTCCCAGCGCTCCGACCTGC
>KV426454.1:24467-38714 GCA_001632375.1 Exidia glandulosa HHB12029
TTGCGTCGCCGTTTCGGAAGACTATGGATGTGATGCTGATAGGCTCACTTCTTACTTCCCATGAGACTTCCGTTCAGCACGACACGCGTACGGCTTCCGTGTTGAAAGCGGACCAACGTTTACGCGAGAGGACAACCCTCCTCAGGTCTATCCGACGTCGTCTTAAGTATTCCGCGCGTCAAGACGTACATGAGCTCACGCTAGTCTCATGAGAAGGGCAAACAACAGGGACTGGGCGTATGGGAGGGGAGAGTTGAACCGGCGTTGCAGCGGAACATCCCACTCGGCGAGACGACGGGCAACGTCCGAATACAGTCCATATCTGTCTCCGCCGGCTTCCTTGAGTATCCCGCGCCTTTCTCATCTGACTTCAAGCTGCCTCCTTGCTGCGAGGGCAGTGAGTCTGAACGACGTCATATGGATCTAGACCGCGGGTCGACTTCGATCATTTCGCGTTGCTTTAGCTCAATCCGCCAACTGCGTCTTTCTGAGCGGTCAGCGGTGTAAGCCCAAGTATCTTCAAGGCGGACGTTGCGATGAGGTGGTGGGTAATCGAAGAAGGAAATAGAGCTCGCTTCGGCGATTCCGTTCGTCCCTGGCGGACGTCCGACGAGCGGCATGTCGGCACAGATGATGATCGTGCAAAGGGAATCTTGATAGAGCCCTGGGGGAGAATAAGCGATAGTTGTCAGCCACCGGGGCATGCGGATACGCTGTCACGTTACTGCGTCGACATGGAAGCACAAGCCGTGTCTCTGCCGTGCCCCGGCAAGTCTCGCAATATGGTTTTACGAATTTGAGGACACAGAGCCCGTACGTACGTCGCAAAGCGAGCCCCGCCGATCAGATTTTATCAGTGCACCTGGCAAGTCCCTACTCTACGCCACGTTCGCGTAGAGCAATGTCGATGACTGCCGACGTTTACGTGCACGCCTTCTGCTCCCAGCGCCCAATAAAGACTATTTGTCTCGCGGTAACAGACAGAACCTTCGCACTTCCACGCTCATGGAGACAGCTGGAGCACAGGCATGTCGAACCTGGGGTCACGTTCAATATATTCTCATCGCGAGCCGGGGATCCGTGATGTACGATGACGCGGGACAATGTCACCGTGGGAAGTTAGTGTTCCGGCGTGGGATCCGATGCACATGTTAGAAGCGCTAAAACGCTACGACGCTATTCTGCTCGCAAACACTGCAAATCAGTTTGCGTCCCTTGCCGCGGACTGCTCCCGACGTCCGCCCTCGCAAGCACAAACTAAACGCGAGACGGCCGCAAGCAGGCGGGGTGGTACATACTAAGGACCCTACGTGTGTGGATATTGGCTCATAGGCGCCATCCGGGCGCAGTCAACATGAGCAAAGCAGATCACAGCCAAACCCAACGGGAAAATCACCGATGTCGTACCCAGAAATCCCAAATCCATTGATATTGCGGATGGCCAAGCGCGCGTACTGTACCGCACCTGCGTCAGGGACTCGGCATGATGAGCGGGCTTCGGTTCCGGGAACGTGGGCAACGTGCGCGTCGTCCGGGGATCCCCATGATGCACTGAATGCACATTTCAGCGTGGCGCTCACGGCCCGTTCAGCCGCGCCACCATCCCAAGGCACGCACACTCAATCTGTGAGCATGTGTAAGTTCTCGCGGTATTGTTTTCTGCAGCCGTGGAAACTGGTTGCAGTTGTCAGCGGCAGTAGTAGTATTCCCCGCACGGCGCACGTTTGAACTTGAGACAACACCCTCTCACGTTCACACACTCACTGTCTGGCACTACTGCTGCCGAAGCGTTTGGGCTCTGTGTTTGCTGTTGAAACGTTGTGGTTCGAGTTCCTCGCAGATTGATTGCATGGTCGAAAGCGACAAACACAGATGATACACTACATGCATATGAGCAAACAGAGCAAAGTACACGAGACGATAGCTTAATGCATCCAAAGCCGTGAGACAAATGCGCGGGGTGACGACGGAAGTGGTGCGGCAAGACAAGCACTGAATTAATAAACAGCGGCCGAGCAGATGCAGTGGCCGTTTTGTTGTTGAAGTCTACGAGAATTTGAACATGCGGAGCGCAGCGTCGTCCTCCCGTCTACGTCCCACGGGCGTACTGCCGCGTAAAGGACTACCGAGAACGACGCGCTTGCCCTCCGCCTTGACAGGGCCGTCGAGGGACAAGGCAAACTCCGGGAACCGCGTCGAGGATAATGGAGGGGGCAGCTTCAACTCCGAGGTCTGCGCGACGGGAGAGAAGGGCTCGCCGAACGGGCGAAGGTGATAGGGCATGCCGTCAGCGTCCGCGTCGGCCCCAGCAGGAGGATATGGTAGAGATGGGTGCGGTCCCCGGGGAATCGGCAGAGACGGGAGAACAGGGCGGAGAGGTTGAGTCTGGACGATGGGAGTCATTGATGCTAACGTCGAGGAGCCTGACGCCGATGACAGAGACATGCGGCGCCCTGAGGACGAAGATGATGAGGGAGACGGCGGCGGGTACGGCATGGAGCGATAGCTCTCACGCATGGTGCGTACGGGAGACCCAGGGGAATGATAGTGACCAGAGTAGACGGCAGTACCCTCGTCCGAGGAAGGGGACGCGGACGAATGCCCTTGCGCAGCTCGGGTGTTGGTGCGGTTCGCGCGCGCCTTCTCGTACATGCCCGCTGGCGGGGTGGGAATGCCCACCAGTGTTTCCTGAACGCTGGGGAGGTTGTCCCGATGAAAGTAGGCCGCTATTGCAAACCGCATTCAGTCAGACACACTGGTACCGCGGAGAAACGCGAGGAGTCGACGTACTCATGTGCCACTTCCTCGGGAAGTTGTTGTACGAGTCCTGAGGGTCCTTAACAATGACAGACAGCGTCTGCTTGTGCCAGCGCTCGCCAGGTTGCTGGGGCGGCATGTCGTTGCGGCTGCGACAGCGTGAGCAGATAAGACGGCGAATGCGGGCGTGAGACGCACCGGTTGTTCGAGCGACGATATTCACGGTCCTTCTGCGTGTAGAATAGGAACTCCTGTGCAAGGATAAGATGTGAGGCGAGACGGAAATGTAGGGAACTCACGTCGCGGACACGACTCGGACCCCAAGCGAAGCAATCCGTCTGCGAATAGAGACTCAACGGAAAGTCGACGAAATGGTGAGGATCGTACGCACCCATCGCTCGATGGACAAACCAGCCTGTTCGACGTGATGTTGAGTCTTCTCCTCCCACACGTAGACGTCGCCAGGGCGTATGCGCGCGCGCTCTTCGCTCGACAAGCGGCGAGTGACCATTGGCAGACGGCCGAGCCATACGCCGTGGAATATGAGGCGCGCGTCGTCGAGAGACCTGAATGGGTGGGTGAGCTCGTCGTCGGCGACCAGGACGTCGGCGCAACGCACCGGACGCGGACGTCGCGACATGTAGGTTCCTGAAGCGTCATTGGCGTTCTGCGGGCGTGGGGGAGTGGGCTGGCTGAGCGGGGGCGGCGACGCGCTGGACGGCGAGGGGGCAGAGATTGAGATGGGATGGGGAGCCGCGCGCGTGAGGTTAAATACTAGCCTCGGCGGCGCACCGGACCATCCGCTCTGCCGTCAAACGGACATTGCGGAGATCTGTTGGCCAGAATTTACGCTTGTCCCGGCAGAGTGGATTAGGAAAAATTACGAAAATACCAAATCGGGATTTTCGTCACATCACGCTGCTGTCCGTCAATCATTGACAGCGCGGGGCAATTCAGGATTCACATCCTTCCCTCAGAAGCACGTCCTTGTCCCCGCGCCCTCCTCGTCGTCGCATCGTTCCCGCCGCGCTGCCCCCTCTCCTCCGTCGACCGCCCCAGTCGCGCACTACTGGCAATTCCTCGGCGTATTGTGCCCAGGCTTAGCTAAGTGACGCAGGCCTGGTCCCTGCGCATCATCGTTTACGCTCTGCATCTGTATCCACACGTCTCGTTTCGTTTGTCGTCTATTCACATCGACAACCGCCGGCATTGCAAACTTCCAAACTTGCCACAGCTCCCGGTCTCGCAATTGACACACCAAACAACCCCGCAGACCAGCGTCACCTTTGCTGCCAGTCCTTTTGGTTCCGCTTCACTATCCCGGGTTCACGTTGAACCACGGCCCGTCTGCCCCCAGCGTGCTTAATTAGTCTCGACGCTGGTAGTTAGTACGGATTCTCCATGTGCATGCAATCGATGTGGTCGCGAACGTTCTCCCAAGGCCGCGGAGACAGTCAGCTGCACCAAGGCGACTAACCATTTTGACGCATGCAAGTAAGTAACGGAGCGATGCAAGCACCCCCGCGTCATATACTCGGCACTCAGGTCCAAGACCCTTATGCGAACCCAAAACGCCACACGCCCGCATTGCCGGGTCCTCCCATGGAGATTTAGGCTTTCTATTACTCAAAACGTTCCTCGAGATCGCGATTTGGAAGTTGCAGGGCCATGCGCGTGGATGGCCGCTGCAATTGATTCGGAGGGGTCCGTTGACCCGCCGGCATGCGCGACTCCGCCGCGGTACACTTGCGGGTCGCCATCTTCGCTCCGAGCCCGGCGATCCGTAGGGCAAAAGCGTAAAGGCAAATCCTATGGCCCTTGGATTGTCTCCACGTTCCGTACAGCCCTGCGCGGCATCGTCTGCGATGTATAAATCTACGCAGTCGCGACGCACCGCCCGAAGCCGGAGTGTCGTACATCGCGAGACTGCGGCGCTGTCCACAGCCAGTGCCTGCCGTACATGCCCTCGTCCACTGCCGAAAAGAACTTCGCTGCCAACTGAGAATCAGATCTGACACATGTTCCAGATGACTTGCAGATGGTGCGCTACACGCTTCCAGCTCTTCGCGGGGACCTACGTAAAAGCGTACATGGTGCGGGTCAAGAGAGGCTCTCGGAACAATTTACATGATTAAACGCTTCGCGCGACCGGTCGCACTGACCAAACGTCCGTGCAGGAACAGGCTGATTTGCTGATGCGCTGCGATGTGTGCGTCGCGGTCGGTGGAGCATCACCCTTGCTCGCAAGCGAGCGACCGCGTGCGCTTGTTTTCAACACGCGCGACCGACATCCGAAGTCGTTGGTCCGCCGACCCCCTCAGCGAGGTGCCAGAGCTTGAGTGTGCCGGTCCCTAAGCTGCAGCGCCGCGCGTCGACCGACGTCAGCAGCAGGTATCAGCAGGGACATGTTTAGAAGGGCGACGCACTTGCAACCGGGAACGTCCGCCTGGCGAACCCATTTGCAACCTTGTTTGGTCTCTGGAGTCTCCCCAACGTCACTCCCGAAAGACAGGTGCACGACGATGACCTTCCACGTCTTGCGAATATGGGAGAAGATGTGCAATACATCGCCGGCCGCCGACTTGCGAATAATACAAGCCTCCGATGGTGAAACACGACCGCCAGCACCAGCACGAACACGCAAAAGCAAGAAAAAGCAAACCAGGAACAGCGAGCCCGCGCCTGAACATGAAGAAGGAGCAGGCGCAAACGCAAACAACCACAAAACCAAAACCAACCCTAATATCGGCATTCAGCCGGCATGGTGCAATGGCGGGAACAGGGCCAGGCCTCACCTTTGTCTGGTCGACGACGCAGGAGAACCCAATCTCCGCACCACACGACAAAGGCGAAATCCGTCTCTTCTCGTGCTTTCTTTCGCACCTTGGCCATAGGAAAACGCGAAACTCCTCCCGCAACAGGAAGCGGTTCGCAAACCGTGCAGGCCAAGTCCTCAACAGTACCAGCCAAGTCCTCAATGTCGTCTGAGGATGGCGAGGGGAAAGACGGAAGCCCGTAGGCGGCGCACGATGAACGAATAGGGCAGTCACCGCACGCCGCATTTCGAGGCTTGCATACTGTGGCTCCAAGCTCGATCAGTGCTTGGTTCACGTCCCCAGGAACGCTGGCATCCGTGACGAGTTCCGCTGCGGCGGACCAGAGTAAGGTAAGGGTTGTCTTGGCTTGCTGAGGTGCATGCAGAGCAAGCACTCGGGACAAGAGACGGTGAACGTTGCCATCGAGCTAAGATCGCGGTCAGCGCTCGATGAAACGCAGATAATGCCATATGATTGCTGACAACAGGAGCGCAGACCCCATACGCAATGGAAGTTATCGCCCCCGCGCTGTAACGACCAATCCCAGGAATCTTTTTCTCCAAGACAGCAGGGTCGGACGGAATGACGCCAGCGAAGTCTTTGACGATGACCTGCGCACCTACTAGAAGACGGGCAGCGCGCGAGTAGTAGCCCAAGCCCTTCCAGAGCGCGTTGACCTCCTCAATGTCAGCTTCCGCGAGCGCCTGAACGTTTGGAAAACTGCGTCAGATAGGCCAAGAAGTCGACGTGAGTGTATGCGGCGCAAGAAGTAAGCGCATGGCGCTGACCGTTCCATCCAGCGCGTATAGTAAGGGACGACGGTCACGACCTGCGTTTGCTGCAGCATAATTTCCGAGACCCAGACCTGCACTCGATCATCAGAACGCTGCGACGCGAGAAGACGTGTGGGGCACCCACTTCGTAGGCGCGTTGCGCGCGCTCCGGCTGCGAAAGCGTTTCATCCCACGATTTACGCCAAGGCATACCACGCGCGTCGTGGACTGTCGAGTACCACTCGAGAAGCGCGGCGCGTAGGGCGTCGCGCTTGCCAGCGTCGAGAACATGGAGGCTCGGCGCGTGGAGGAAGGGTGCCACTGCGCTGGCGTCGACGTCCACGTGCTCGTCGTCGTCGCTGACGTTCTGAGCACGCGTCTTTTGACGTTTGGAGGGTTTGGAAGACTCGGCACGGGAAGGCACAGAGCGCGCCTTGCGTTTGGCGTCCGCGAGCGCCATCGTGACCGGTCGCGCGCCCGGGTTCGGAGCGAAAACACGGGCTGCCGGCAAACGCCTGTCTCATTTCGGCAGGGCGCTCCCGGCCGACGTCTGGAAGACGGGTGTGTTGTGTCGTCAATGCACGTTGTCTCTTCAAATCTGGCCAAATATCTAGGAACTCACATTTCCGTCTCATATCTCCGGGTCGTTGTTCTTTCCAAAGAAATACCAGCACCTTTGTTCCCTTTGGGATTTCTCGCACCGATTGCCCCGGTCACAGTCCTTTGCGAGTCCGGCTGATTCTGTTCCACGAGGTCAAGAAACTTAGAAATGTCTAAACCCAAAGTGAACGTGATCGCACACCGATCGCTGCGAATGTGATCAGACTTGCGAAGTATCTTCGGAAAAACGTTGTTCAGGTTGGAGTAGTTCGCCCTGGATTCCCTGGCCGCACATGCATTGCACGGTCTCCTGAGCCGTGACCAGACCCGAGGACATGGAGAGCAGCATCGCGATGCTCTCAGCGCTGCGGCACGTGCGAATGCTCACAGGGTGCTATTCACGCATCATAATTTGGACGTTGAACATGTACTGGAAGGCTAAACAGAGAGAGACCGAGATAAGCAGTCCTCCAAGCAGCGCACGTTCCCCGCTCAGAAATCTAGGAGGGCAATCGGAGAAGCGAGAACGGCGGAGCCGCAAGTAGGGTGTGCGGGGTCGCGGCGGCAATGAGGACTTTTGGTGGAAGCAGCGCACGATAAGCGACGGGTAAAAGACGGCATCGTATAAAATTACGGCAGCACGCGTCCACAGCCCAACAACACGTGCTGAGGAACGCTGCGGAGGTGCTGTCTTGCGGTGTACCTGTGACGGACCAAGAGTTCACTGCCCAATACTTATCTCGGCGACAGAGTCCCCGTGCACCGGTCCTCCCCATCCTCGTAGCGCGCACACTTGAGCGGCATTTGCGAGAAAGAGGATACCTTCATTGCCGCCGCTCGGGCGATGGCTGACTGCGGGGAGAACCGCAGAGTTTGACGTCGACGGTCACTGGGAACCCTCCCTTCGCGTATGACGGTGAAGTCACATGGGAGTCTGTCTGAGTGGCGGGAGTGTGCTTTGATATATTTCGAAAGAGGCCGCCGCGAAGCAAATATAACTCGCGCAGGTCTCCATCGCGTCCAGTGCGTTGACTGAACGGCGTGGAGACGACTTCGATGCTTCGCGCAAGAATGAGACGGGCCATGAGTGTGAGCCAGAGGCGTATATCACAGTACTGATACGACTGAGAGGTGAGACGTTGCGAACTCTGCCTCTGAGATTTGAGGGAGCGAGCGGGACGGATGCCGGGCCTTTCCGCAACCGGAGCCGCAAACGGCCACGACATCACTTTTGCTTTCGAAAACGGGCTCGACGACGACGGCAGCGCCATGTCCACACAACGAATCAACATCGCGCGCCCAGCGCAGCCCGCATTCAACAACGACCCCCACGGCTTTGGCAACGCGCGCCCCATGCCCCAGGCCTACCGCGCACCGGCGAACCCGGACGACCCGCTCGCCAAGCTGCGCGCAATTGCCGGCCAGGTCGAGGACCAGGTCGAGATTATCTCCCAGCCCTTGAAGCCCCATCTGCCAGCCATTGGCCGCTTCCTCATCGTCGTCACCTTCCTCGAAGACGCTCTGCGCATCATGACCCAGTGGGGCGACCAGGTCTGGTACCTGCAAAAGTCGGTCCTCGCTGCGGGCCTCGTTCCCAAGCTTGCTCACGTCTGCGTTAGACACCGCAGCTTCCCTTGGGGCATCTCGCACCTTTTCTTGCTCTTCAACATCGTCGTACGTGTCTGCCTGCCGACTCCGTGCACGAGGCCTCATGTCGCTCCAGGTCATGTTGGCGGGCTCCGGTGCGGTCATCAGCAAGCGCTACACAGAATACGCCGTCGCGGGCCTGCTTTCCGTCGTCATCATCCAAGGTTTTGGTTACGGCCTCATATTCGACCTCACCTTCTTCCTCCGCAACCTCAGTGTCATCGGCGGCCTCCTCATGGTCTTCAGCGACTCCATGGTCCGCAACAAGGCACGCTTCGCCGGCCTGCCCACCCTCAGCGAGAACGACCGGAGGAAATAGTATGTGTTGCGTACCATAATAGCGCTCGAATCGCTGACCACGGCTACCCAAACGCAGCTTCCAGCTCGCCGGCCGCGTGCTTCTCATCTTCCTCTTCGTAGGTTTCATCCTCCAGGGCGAATGGAGCATTTCCCGCGTGTTCGTCTCCATCGTTGGTCTGGCCGCCTGCATCATGGTCGCCATCGGCTTCAAGGCCAAGTGGTCTGCCGCGTTCCTGGTCCTTCTGCTTAGCGTCTTCAACGTCTTCGTCAACAACTGGTGGGCGGTACACTCGGCACACCCGCAACGTGATTTCCTCAAGTGCGTGCTGTTGAACATCTTCGTGAGAGATCGACACTGGCTAACGCGTGATTTATTTATGCAGGTACGACTTCTTCCAGACGTTGTGTGAGTTCCAAATGCCCACACAAGGCAATCTGCCCGTCGTTGCTAAATTTATGTGCGTGCGTGCTAGCCATTGTGGGTGGTCTACTCCTTCTGGTCAACATGGGACCTGGTGCGTACACTCGAGCCTTAATGGTTTTCCGACCTATTCACTGTCGGCCCAACGTTGCGTCCCTACCAGGTGGCTTGTCGGTCGACGAGAAGAAGAAGATCTACTAAGCACCTTTCACAATCGGCGGTGGTTGGAGGCGAGGCACAGTACATACATATGCGGGCAGCCGCAGGCCCGCACGCGCTCGCTGTCTTCTTGTCTCCAGAATAGGCTGATGATGTACCGCGGCGCACTATTTAACGGCTCATTCTCGACAAGCTTGTCCTCTCGGACCGTCCTCGGGCTGGTGCAAAGGCTGTTCGCCGGTGAATAACGGTGTTGGTGGATGCATACTCGTTGAAGAAGTTTTTTTGCGCGACGACGAGATTTCCGATATCACGATGTGCTACGCATCGCTGATCGTCTAATGCTCATCTAAGCCTGGGTCTGGTTGCCGTGTCGCTGGTTCTGCTCGCCCTTGCCAATGACGACGAGAATGGAGATCAGCCTTTGCGCTCGCAGTGCACGTCTCTAGCTGCTATCCCGATCTCCCGGTTCCTTAGCCTATGGAGTCGAAGCGGCCATTTAGGCTTTCTACATTGCCCGAGCGGACAGCCGTCGTGGGACTTCTCTTGCATACCGTCAGAATTGTTCCGGAGTGACGCTACAGGCTGCCCGCCCCTCCGATCAGAGTCTGCCCTGCTTGATTGCTCCGTTGCATGGAAGTTCATGTAACCCGCTGCTGCGAACGACTTGACGTCAGCTTTGAGCCTGCCGTGGCTCGTCGGCGCATCGTGTGCTTCAGACAGACGTTTAATTTCGCCTTGAGTCTCGGCCCTCCGTTTCCCCCTTGTGCAGTGGAAGTGGGAACAAATGAACTGTGGACAGATATATGAGGCGGGGGGGAGCGTCTCCAGTGCTGTTCCAGAAGCCAGCCGACGGCAGGCTGAAGTGACATGACCTCCAGTTCGACGAAAAGTCTCACGACTAGTAAGTGACGACCGGAGCCACGGCGCAGCGATTGCGTAGTTGGGCACACGGACAAGCTCTCCACTGGCATGCGCATCTGTTTAGACTTAGGGTGAGCGGCCGAGCCTTGCATCTGTTTGGTTCTAGGATTTGACTTTCGAAAGCAACCTGTCGATCGGTGCAGTCCGCGTGGGAATTCCATCGTGCTCTTCATACAATCCGCTGTGCCACCCATTCTATTCGTCCCGCGCTGCCCCTCCCCGGTATGCCTATATTGAAGCCGATGACAAGCGACTCCGTTGCGTCCGAGATGGTTCTTCACGGGGATCTAACTGACATGCAGCGCGCGGCGGTGTACGATGCAGCAGATCCTTCATTACCGCTCGGGCTTCGTAGCACAGACGTGTGAGACGCAGTGCCGGACATCCGGAGAACGGTCGGCGCATGTGCCTGGCACCGAGGCGAATGATCGACGTGTCGGCGGAGGCAAAAAGTCTATTCAGTCGGTTAGGCGGTTGACGCGCAAACGCATGTTCAAAGTGGAGGGAAGTCAAATCGTAGCATGTAGCAGTGCAATGACACCCTCCGCCGGTCTCTACCCACCTGGTGTCTGATCCAATACGCCGTCTCAGAGGAGCCTTGTGCAGATTACGACGGGACGATTGCGCCGCTGTCATTATTCGCATGGCCGTCGAGCTGTCGCATCGTCGGGGGGCCCATACTGCACAAGCAGTCTACGCTTCAGCGCCGTTTTGAGATTCCACGTCGGCCGCGCGAAGTCAAGGAAGTACTGTGCCGGCGGCGCCGATGTTGTCACTCCTCAACCCCAATTCGTCGTGTCGGGATGCTGCGACTGGCTCGCGGTGGCGATGGTGGCATCGCACAACAAGCGACGTAGACGGGCTAGGCTGAGACCTCAAACATTGAACTTCGCCACCATTATCAGAAGCACACCCGCCGACACAACACGGTGTGACCCTGCATTGTGTTTACTTGTTAGGACGTTCGCCATGAGACCAGATTAGCGGAGACGTGGCGAAGGAACAACTGCATTGCGCGGGTTGAGATGCCGCTACTGTCAGACGGGCTATGACCCGCAGCCGATGTGATCCTCTGGACGATGGCTGGTGTCGTCCATCTCCTGCGGGCGGCATCGTCGTCAGCGTCCTCGTCTCAGAGGTGCTGCGAGCTATAGATGCATAGATGCAATCAAGAGCTCCTTATCGCTTGTGTCACTGGAGGTACGACTTTGAATGGCTCCTCATGGGTCATGGATGGTGTAGAACCAAGTAGGAACGGCAATGCCAGTGGAACAATCGTGGAGCTATTCGTGGCAAGACGTTTTGTCATGTACTCTACTCGGCACCGTCGCTCATTGAATGTTACGATAGCCACAAGACTGCAGTTCAGCAAGTGCCCATCGTTCTCTCTGTACAGCTGAGGCGAGCCGCGAAGGAATGTTGACGGTTCTCACGTCGACTCACTTGTCCCATTCTAGGCTTCACACGAACAGTCTGCGACGGACCTCGTAACCTTTAGCGGGCAAATGTCCGCCAGAACTATCAGGCGGAGTATGGCGTCGCCGCCGTGAGGACGTCCATGGAGTCTCGGGCGGAGAGTCCTTTACCATGTCGAACCAATGCTCTGTGCCGCAGAGACAAGCTGCTGCTCAACTCGCTGTCAAGCCGCGGTTCCACGATCAGGTGCATTCAAGCAGGGGATGGTCTAGCCCTGCAACACTGGCAGATTCTCGACGCGCAAAAGAGAAATGCGGTATGCTCCGCTCTCCATATGGAGCGCAGAGCTTGAAGGAAACGCTCCTCCAGCGCTCATCCTGGATGATCAAGCGCTACAGGCAAACCTATGGAAGCCTTCGCTGAATGGTTCGCCACCGCTTCCTCTGCCAATGAGGGACGCACAGATGGTCCGCGACAACTGCAACCTTACTTCTAGGTGTCTGAGCCACGTCCGAGCGCTCAGAAGAACTCCGGGATTTTCGCGCGACGAGCGACATGTTTCAAAACAGCACAACGAGACTCCCGACGTCGTGACAGTTAGTCCCCGAACCATCGTACGTCAATCTACCCCTCAACCTTTCCACCGTGCGCCAGACGAAGACACTGACGCTGGCGCGGATCGCTGTCCGAACAGACACCTGCGTTCGCGCTCCCTTTAGCTCTTCCGCCGAGATTGTTGCAGGACAGGCTTGACACGCAGCGGAGGCTGAGGAAGCGCGCATCGCGATACACAGAGCCTTGCCGCGCAGATCGTGCATTGAAAGCCACAGACTCGCGTCTGGAGTGTTGTGTGCCTTGTACAGCGTGGGAACGTTTCCTCGCAAGAACGACAGAACAGGTTACGTCAAGATCGCACGGTCCCCTTTGGGATCTGTTTAGGACGAGGGGCAGGATAACCTAGAAGTTAAGCTTTGCACTAGGGCGAGCGCGAGTCGCGTGGACGGGATCTTCGACTTGGAGCCGGCAATTAAAGTCGCAACCCTAGGGGGCTCGTCCCGGTGTTCATGGGGAATTCCGAGACTAGGAGTGACGTTTAGAAGCCGGAGATCGCTGAGTAGCCACGAAGAGGGAGGCTGGAGGTCTCATGTTGATCTCCGTGCAACCAGGGCCGCGGACGTGTGGGATCGGGCTGTCCCCCGAACTCGAGCAAGCAGACTCGTTGGATAGTGACGAGCCGGGCGACACGATGCACGCCGGACAAGGATCATCGCTCGCTCGCTCGAGAATTTGCCGTGCAGGACGATAAGCCGTGACATAGACTCCATAGAGACCGGAGTATGTATGCTGCCATCCAGTACATGGACCGGCGGAGGTGTTGTGAGGAATCGAGGAAAGGAAGAAAAATGCGACGGAGGTTGAAATTTGCTACACCTCGCGATGAACACTCTAGCCGTTGCTCGCGCCACTCTCCCGCGCCGCGCCGGCCTTCTCGCCGTAACGCGGCCCGGTCTCGCCCTGGCCGTCGTCCAGCTGCGTCTGGCGCGCTTCAAGAGCAAAATCAGCCATGACGGCGCCGACGACACCGTCCGCGGTGCGGCCAAGAACGCCAACCTCGTTCCGCGCTCGCAGATGAAAATCGGCACCGAGGAGGGCGACGCCGCGTACAACGACACCGAGAAGAAGATGCAGGGCGTCATAGAGCACCATAGACGCGAGCTCGCCGCGCTCGAGCTGCGCGGCAGCGGGCGCGTCACGCCCGCCATTCTCGACCCGGTGCGGGTTCAGCTCCCAGACGGCGGCCAGTCCCCTTTGAAGGACATATCTACCATTGGAGTGCGCGACGGGACGACGTTGCTCATCAGCTTGTACGAGGAGGCGGTATGAACGCTCGTTCTCCTGCTTTACGCTGCTCACCCTCTCCTTCAGTACACCAAGCACGCCGAGAAAGCCATCTATGCCGCAAAAATCCCCCACGTAGTCCCGCAGAAGGTCGACAGCGTCACCTTGAAGGTGCCAATGCCCAAGTACGCGCTTTCGACTTTCTCGCCCTTTTCACGCTAACCTGCTCCTCCAGACCGACTGTAGAAGCGCGTAAGACGCTCGCGACACAGGCGGGCAAGATGACAGAAGACATACGCGTGCAAATCCGGCGCGCACGGGACGCAGGCGAGAAGAAGGCGCTCCTTCCGAAAAACTCGAAGGGTCAACAGGAGGTCTGTCGCGTCGTGTTGCTCTCCCCGTCGCTCACTATCTTCTCCAGTTCCAAAAGCTCATGACAACGTACATCGGCCAAGCTGACAAGAACCTGGAAAAGCTGCAAAAGGCCCTCGCGTGACACAGCGTCGCCCACCGCAGGAAGGAGTCTTCACGCATCAACGTTTTTACACATGTACTTATTCATTGTTCCTTCTTGCTAATCCCGTACTTCACCCGT
>KV426455.1:15385-32417 GCA_001632375.1 Exidia glandulosa HHB12029
ATACGTACGTACAATACTATAGTAACTAAGTACAACGCGCAAAAGCAAACGACGACAGCAGATATCAGCCGTACCAGACCGCCGCACATCTACATGGGGTCGGCGGGGGACACGACGGGTGTATACAGATAATGACAATGTGGAAGATCCAGCAGGGCGAGAGACGCAGCAAACGTATGATAGGGTAGCGTGAGAGGGAAGATATGCGCGCAGCGACCAGAGAATTACGCAGAGAAACTCCACACTTTGATGGTGTGGTCGTCGCTGCCAGAGATGATCTTGTCGTCCGAGAGCTGCAAACACGTAACAGGACCTTCATGCCCGACCAAGTTGAGTGGCGGGGCGCTCTCTTCGCGTTGCCAGACCTGGACATTGTCAGTAGGATGACCAATAGCACAGCGCAAGCACATACCTTAATGGTCTTGTCGTGGCTACCGGATGCGAGACGGAGACTGTCGCCGACAACAGACCAGACACCCTCAATATGCCCAAAGAGCGTCTGCGTCGCCAACCCGGTCTCGATGTCCCACGTTTTGATCGTGTTGTCGAGACTGCCCGAGATGAGGTGCGGCAGACGTGTGCCCGGCGGAACGAGGCTGTCCTCGTTGGACGCGCTAGCAACTCGCACTGCTCCACCAGGATGATGCTCGCCGTCGTCGTCTTGCTGGGCCGGAGGGCAGTCGGCAATATTGAGTAGCAGGAGGCTCTGAACCTGACCGACGTGCCCTACGAACTGTCGCACACAGCACTTGCGCGACAAGTCCCATAGACGGATTGTGCAGTCGTCCGACGCAGAGAACAACATCTTGCCAGGGTCGATGTCAAACGTCCCGTCCGCAGCGGAAGAAACGCTCGAGCAGACCTCGGTCCCAGGTAGCTGCCAGAGCTGGACCGCGTTGACCCAGTCCTTGTGCCCGCGAAGCGTAAAGCACTCGCCAGTGCGGAAGTTCCAGACCTTGACGGTCGTGTCGACGCTTCCGCTAGCAAGCACATTCGAGTCGAACTTGAGACATACGACGCCCTCGGAGTGGCCCTGCAGCGTGCGAATACAGCGGCCCGTGCGCCAGTCCCACACGCGGAGCGTACAGTCCATCGAACCAGTGATGAGCTTCGCCTCGTCGAACTGCAACGCGCGCACAGCACGTGTATGCCCGCGTAGACACTGGACTTCCTCGCCTGCATCGACATTCCATACGCGGACAGTACGGTCGTATGAGCCGGTGATGAGCATGGGATAGTTAACACCCCGCATCGCCTCGTTGAACTGCAGGCACATGACGCTATCGCCGTGCCCCTTGAGGGTACGCACGCTATACCGCCCTCGTCGCCAATTGCGCGCAATAGTGAGGCGCTCGCAATATATGTCCTTCCACGGCCGCTGAGTCGAAACGGACGACGGAGACAGTGCGCCAGAGGGTCCGGATGCGGGAGGCGTAGGGGACCGACGAATGGGCGACACGGACATGCGTGACGAAGACGGCGGTGGCGAATCCGACTTGTGACGCTTTGCCGGATGTTCGTGCTCGTGTTCATGCTCGTGCTCCTCGTCGTAATGTGCACGCTTAAGAGAGTCGCCCGCGAGCGAAGAGCTGGACGCGGCCGGCGAGAGCGGCATCGTTGGTCTTGGCGTGCTGCTAGCAGGCGCTGCACGCCGTTTCTCCAGCAATGGCAGGCCCCAACCGCACTTGCGACACTGCTTGTCGATATGCTGCTCGCAGATGCTCTTCCAAAGCACATTGTCATCCGCCAGCGAACGCCAATGCCGGTTCACCTGCGCCGCGCGCCCGAGCGATATAGCGTCCAGATGCCGCAGGACCTTGAGCGAGACCTCGCGCGGGAAGCGGGAGAACGGGTCGACGCGGATGAGGTTGATGAGCTGCTCCGAGAGCAGGGAGAGTTGCGAGAAACAGCACATGGTGAGGATGCCGCGCAGAATGAGTTCGCGCCGCGGATGCGAGCTGCTGCTAAACGTCGACCATATCGTGCTAACCGTCTCGCGCTCCTCGACGGGCAGCGCGTCCAATGACTGCGCAATAATGCGTAAGCACACGCTTAGTAGTCAAAATATGGAGCTCGGATACGCACCGACTGGAGCTTGACGATGGTGCCCTCGTCCGCCATCCGCTGATGCCGTACACAGAGCTTTCTCGCCGGCGGCTGAGGGCGCGCGCTCTGGGCTGCTGGCTGGCGCTCTTCACTGTCGACCTGAGCCTCTTCGTCGTCCTGCGGAACTTCGAACTGAGCGGAAGCCACCGCGTCGGCCGATCCGGGCGCGTCGACGAGCTCCTCGCGCCTCGCAGGGTTCTGCGGCGGCGGTATGGTGTCGCACGAGTAATTCTGGCGCATGGGGGATAGCGGCGGGGAGTCCATGGCGAGGGAAGAGCGAAGGGAGCGCAGATCGTCCATGCGCGGTGTTATGTAGCTGAATGAGCGACGGAGTGCGGATATGGCGACCGGATGGCGCAATGTAAGACCTTTGCTTGTCGCGCAACCGTAGCACGATTATCTTTACAACGCATGTGTTAACCCTTGATCTTGTATTGCAAACACATCTCGTCCTTGCTACAGATGGCGCATCATCATCACACTCGCACACAATCAAGACACTAGGCAGGCAGAGCGGGGCAGAGAGGAGAGAGACGGAGAGACGGAGACTGGAGATTGGAGACGAGAAGAAAAAACTTGAGACGAGACGATGAGATGCGGTAAAGGAATAAACGCGAGCACAGCGCGCTAGTCCAGGTTGATACGAAGCTATCCCGATGCACGTCAGCCACGCAAACTTGCGCCCTGCCTCGTCTTACTCACCTGTTCCGGTGGTATGGGCACAAAGGTGTCCAGATCGATGCCCCGCGAGCGCAGCTCGGGTTCGATGAACGGAGGAACGAGTTGGCGGTTCAGGTCTGGCCGGATCGACATCTCTGAATATCGCGTCAGAATGGAGAATCCCGCTGAATTGAGAAGCAGCCCAAGAAGGGCAAGCAACTTGCCTTCCTTGGTAAAGTTGAAGAGCTTGGGCAGGTCCTTGCCGCTCTGCAACCGCGTCGACTCGACCCGCAGCTCGTCGAAGAAAGGATGGACCATCGACTCGATCGCGCTCAGGCGCGCCTCGGGCGTGTATTCCAACAGTTTCGAGACGAGGTCAATCGCCTCAGGTGACGTGCGCGGACGGAACACCTAGGCGAACACGGGTGTAAGTATCACGGGAACGTTGCACCATACCAGCACAGCAAAAAAATGAAAAAGGCCGGCGCATGGCCACTCACCTTGGAGAACGGATGGGGCTTGATTTGCGGGAACTTGTGCTCCATGTAGTTCGGGTTCATGGTCTTGATCTGCTCCCTGGACGGCGTGCCCAAGACTTTAATGATCTCGACGAGCTGGTCAATGCCGCTCTCGCCCGGGAAAAGCGGCTGGCCGAGCATGAGCTCCGCCATGACACAGCCCGTGGACCAGATGTCAATGTTGGTCGTGTAGTTGGTCGAGCCAAAGATGAGCTCGGGCGCGCGGTAGTAGCGCGAGCAGATGTAGGACACGTTCGGCTCGCCGGCGACCAAGATTTTGGCGCTGCCAAAGTCGCAAAGCTTGAGCACGCCAGTGGTGGGGTTGAGGAGAAGGTTCTGCGGCTTGATGTCGCGGTGGCATATGCCGACGGAGTGGATGTAGGCGAGCGAGCGCATGAGTTGGTACATGTACAGCTTGATCTGGAGGGTGGGCATGGGCTGCTTGAGCTTGACATAGTGCCGACTGGCACGGTAGACGGTCTCGGGGACGTATTCGAGGATGAGGTTGAGGAACACCTCGTCTTTCTACGAGGGCGTGAGAAAGATGGGAGACAGGCACGGCGGGAGCGGGTGCGGGGCGCTGTGCACAGGGCTGGCCCCGACGGGACTAGTGCATACCTTGTCGCCGTTGGAATAGAAGAATGATCTGAGCTCGACGACGTTGGGATGGGAGACGAGACGCATGATCTGGAGCTCGCGGTTCTGTGGGCGACGGTGAGCAGGCCGAACTCTGTTTGATGGCAGGGACGGGGGCAGAGCGGGCTCACTTTAAAACGCTTGTCCTGGAGAACCTTCTTGATGGCGATATCCTCCTCGTCCTTGGGCACGGAGAGCATGCGCGCTTGGAAGACGACGCCGAACGAGCCGTTGCCGATGACCTTGCAGTTGGTGTACTGGATATCCTTCTGCTCGCCGCTCTTGCCATCGGACGCGATGACCTTGACGATCTTGTTCGGGTCGTCGAGCGCTGCGAACAACTCAGTCTGAGACACCCAGCGGCTGCAAGGGTGCTTACACGAGATCTTTACTCCATTGATTGGGCCGTGCTGCGCCATAGAGCCTGCGGACGACGACGACGACGAGTAGATACGGGCGGGTAAGTATAGAGGAGCACGGCGGGGCTCGCGGTCCTGAACGGGAACGGCGGCGACGAGGAGGAAAGGGTTGGATGGAGGGCGGGAAGGGAAGGAGGGCAAGAGCGTCGGAGCTGTGCGACCTGCCGTCACCTGACACCGTCCCGTAATGGAAAAGACCGCTCGAGTCTTCACGTCTTTCTTCACCGAGTACCGCAGTTTGATACCTAACAGAAAAATCTCTAATCTATCAGGTCGACGATTACAGCCTGGCCAGTCCAATACACCGCGCAATTCACGCTCACCAGCCCCGTCTCAGCCTCCAGATGCACCCCGTGCGCCTCGTGAAGATGCCCAGAGACATGCAGTCGCAGTCTCCCAAGCCGTCCCACCCGCTCCCGCAAGTCACCACATCCTGCGCTCACGCCCTCCAACGTCGCGTCCAGCACTCCCTCCCGTGGCCCGTGCGTTACGAGAATCTCCGTCTCGTCTGGTATTCGTTCGTATCGTGCTGCGGACCCCCCAACACAGTCAGTCACTCCAGCCACTCGCGCTCGTGCGGCCGCAATCCGAGGCGTCGCCACCCATTCATCCCCACTCACCGGCTGCTTCCACCCCTCGGTTGTACTGGAACGAAGGCATCCCGTATCGTGGCGTGCCCTGAGCTGTCCATCAGCACCAGTCCCGGTCGTCGATGGCTTGTTGCCAGTTGCACAGACCGGGTCGCCATACACTCTCCACCGTCGTCCGCTCGGCGCGATCGTAGCCTGAACCTCCTCCCTGTCCAGATACACCACTCCACTCTCCCGAAGCTTCTCAGAGCGAACCATCTTGCCCGCAGCTGTCCAGTCGTGTCGTCTGACCGCTCCGCGGAGCAAACCTTAACAACAATTAACGAGTCCTGCTGACTGCACACGCACAAGTCTGCGGCGTGTTTCTTGGACATCTTAGAGAGCATATTCGGGTCTAAACATGCCTGAAATAATGCGTCAGAACGACAGTCTGGAATGCATCGACGGACTCACATCGTGATTACCACCAATGACTCTTTGGGAATGAGCGTCAGCAGTCCCCATTCTGCGCGCAGAAGCAGCGTACATCTTGACGGGATGCGGCATGCGCGAGACCCACTCGAGCGTCTCCTTCAGCTGGTGTAGATGCCCTCGCCGCGTCAGGTCGCCTGCATGGACGAGCACATCGCCCGGTGGCACGTTCCAGTGCGTGCGCGAGTGTGTGTCGGAAATGCACACGAAGCGCGTCCAGCCTGCACCTGGATGCGGTGGCGGGTCTTTGGGATCGTATTTCGCGTATGCACGAGCTGCGGGTGTCTCGAGCGTCGGCGTGTGTTCAGCCATGGACGAGTGCAAGAGTCAAGAGTCCGAGATACGCTCAACTCTTGTCATGAGGACTTTGTAAGGTCTGGGAGGAGCAAGGTCAGTACTAGTACGTACGGCGGCTCACGACGTACCCTTTATCGAGGACTTCCCTGTTGACACGGCACACCTGAAGAGACTGACTCTGCGACGTCACGCCAATCACGCCGGCAGCGAGCGCCGATCTCTCGGCGCAACATGCACGCATCATCATCGTCAACGAATCTCGATTCATGATCTTTATGTACAGTACTGAGTACAACCGCTCACGTCCGAGTCTGCTGCACTTTGTAATCAACGCTCACACCAAAATCCGCGTTCAATATTTCAAAAGCTAGTGCCTCTTCAGGCGCAAAAGCCAGGTTCTGCAGCTTGATGCTCGCAAGGTTATCCGACCGCAGCGCGAGCACGAAATGCACGATGAGCGGCCCGTCGGGCTGCTCCCACCCGGTATTGGGCGCGCCATCCAGGACGACGTGCCTGAGCTGCGGACACCTGATGAACTGCTCGTCCGCGGCCGCCAGCGTGCTCTGCATCAGCTCCTTGCCCCTCACGCGCCCGCGATGGTCCACGCGCGTAGTCAGGCGGTCAAGCCCCGGGAGCGTGCAGTCTGACCCGAGCGCGCGAGCGAGCGGCACCCAGCTGGAAAGCGCGATGTCGAGCTCGCGCAGCGTGTTCGCGAGCCCGCGGTGTCGTGCGAGATGATAAAACATTTCCTCGCCCAGGTACGTGTACCGCCGCGTCACGCCGGTGCCGTGATTCGCAATGCACAGTTTCCATGCGTCGACGGTCATCGACTGCACAGTCGGTAGGTCGTCCACGCGGAGATGGCGCGTGTAGTCGTTCGCGCCGCCCCACTTCGCCAGGACCGTCATATCGCGTACGTTCCGCGCACCGAGGATGCGGTACAACATCGTCAGCATGAAGTCGTGCGTCTCCGAGATGGTCAGAGTGTGCAGACGCGGCAACGCGCACTCGAACGGGTCCGGCGCATCCAGAAAGCCAAAGTTGCGCAATGCCATCGCCTGGATATTGCAGCCACATTGCAGCACGTGGCGGAAGTCTGCGGATTCGAGGCGTATGTTGGCGAGCGAGAGCTGAGTCAAGTTGGCAGACACCAAATTGTCCCATTTTCGCGGCATCATCATGTCCAGGGAAAGGTCTTGGAGGCGGGGACAGCGGAGGCCGAATGAGAAGTTCGTCTTCTGAGTCACTGAGACAGACAATGTGACCAGACAAGGCAGCTCGATGTTCTTCAGCAGGACGTCCAGACATCGGCCCTCAATCTGAGCAGCAGCCAACTTGAGATATAGCGCGGAGAGTCGATGAAACTGCTCCGCGACGACGCTCATCGCGTCCCTGGCGCGGTGCAGCTCGCACCGCAAGAGTTCCAATCGCATGTCAAGCGGCTGGTCATCGAACAGCAACGACTCGGCGCGGAAACGCGAGAGCTTCGAGTCGTGTCTAAAGGCGAGAGGGCGTTCCCAGAGTGTCTGCGTAGAGAATATCTGATGTCGCCAGCGTTTGGAGACGTGTGCCATGCGCCACGACCACGGCACATCGCGCGACTCGACCTGCTTCGTGTCCACAAGAATCGCGTACAGCAGCTCGTTCGGCAGCTTGTCAATTAGCGCAACTAGGTACACTGTCAGATACTATGCACGATGCGTGATTATGAACCTACCCATGCGAATGAACAATGATGTTGAGGAGAAAGAGCCTCAGAGCGCCACCGGCAATCCGCGGTGACTTACTTGTCTCGACCATAACTTTAGAAGATCGCTGCTCCAAAGACTGTGTGATAACAAGAGTAGATAGTGCACGGAGTCTTTATATACACGCTGATCAAACTTGACGACCATGGTCCCTAAGCACACACGCTCTGGTACTCCAGGTATCGGTCTCCGTGTACAGGTCGGCAAGCCACAGCGGTCTGTTGTTTGGAAAAGGCATAGATCGACCATGTGATTGACTCATCGCTGAGCCGTCAACAAGCCCTGGCTGTACGGCGATAGTGTAAGGCTGCTCTGGCTGCTCCAAGGATGAGCATAGTGTGTCGGTCGCAACGTCGTAGTTGGGCCATCGTTGCGCGAACATAGCGCGAGCGTCCCATTGTGGCGGCAGATCCTGGCACGTTGGATCAGGGAGATCTGCCGGTCGGTGCAGTCCTTCAAGGTCTCCATCCACCGTCCACAAAAGCTGCAAGTACGCGCCCCATCGTATCAAGCGATCGATGCGATCCGTTCTCCTGACGGTCGGGGACATGAGGCGGGGCAGGCACGTCAGCACCACGAGCGGTACACTGAGTGGCAGCGCAACGGGAGGGAAGGTCCAGTCATCAACAAGCGGTACGCCCATGTGTAACGGGTGACGTCTGCATGCTGTACTCCGGTGGATGCCAACAGGGCCTGCAGTAGTCGAAAATATGACAGCGAAGTCGTGTAATACGTCGGATGGTCGCGCTGATTCGGGACGACCTAGCGCTGCGCCAGTGCTGTCCAAGTGTAGTTTTCTCGCAGCCCTGAATTGCTCCTCGGCGCGAATAGTATCCCAAAGTACTTCTTCCGTGGGAAATGTGATAATTGCGAAGGCCTGGAAATCTTCATACAAGTCCTGACGCACTGTCGTACTTTCAGCGCAAGACTGGTAACAGGAACATGAGGACGTACGGGGTATGTACGATTGAACAGAAATTATGGGCACGTCGACAGGATAGAGGCCCTGAGCTCTGAGGAATTGAACCTGAATGCACAGCGTCAGCGTTAAGTACTGCGAGGCTGCGTACAGTACGCACTATGTGAAACAACGCAAAAGGGCTGACTGCAACGGGGCAGTAGTATACTTGCATCGGTAGCAGCGTGATACTATCATTGCCACTGATAGCGCATAGGGGAGCGTGATTCGGGTCCGCATCGGCGACATCAACGGTGGGAGGTCTGGGCATGGTTGGAGCTTGTAGCAGTCTCGCGTTCAAGGTATATATAAGCGCAATGCGGTCCGTATCCCAATCAACGCGAGAGCGGGCCAGGCCAGGCAGCGTTTGGATATCGACCACGAGCAACCGCACAGGTAGACTAGGATCCAGACAGTCGAGCCATGTTATACATAGTCTCTTACTGTCATGGGCGTAGGTGGAGTCAACAGTAAAAAGCAGGAGGAGAAGCAACTGTGGTGGACTAGGCTAGGGTCCAGAGGATAGGATAGGATAGGATAGTTTTAAGACAGATAGCTCCCCCAGGGAGAACCTCTGCTCCGCATGCACGCTCAGTCGTGCCACGGAAACTAGAGGAACACTTGGACAGATCTTCCCTCAGGATTCAAGTCTACCCAAGCACTCCTCCAGCACTAAGTTTCGCGCGCGACCGTCCCACAGGACAGACCGGCGGCTGAGAAAAGCTGACCGTGCTAGGGAATTGTTGTGAAGGTGCAAGCACCCCCAGTGGTCGGCGCGTGCTCCACGCGACGCCGGGCCGCGGCCAGAGAGACGAGGACGACATCCGAAACAGAGCGCCGCACTGTCAAGGCCGTGCTGCAAGCTCTGCAGCACACTCCTGGAGGAGCCGCAGGCCCGCACAACGTCGCCTTCCAGCCCCCGGAAATCAGAAAAATGGCCCGCAGGCGGCGAGCTATTCACCATCGCACGACCAGAACACTCTGCCAGGAGCTGCGGCGATGAGGAACTGACTATGCCGTCCAAGTTATGACCTATTGCGCAGCGAGCACGGCCTCGAATGCGATCTCCAGCTGGGGCGCGACGACGGACCCGTCGCCACCAAGCCGTCCACAATCGCCCGAGCAGCACACTCTGCGAGGAGCCGCGTGGATGAGGATGCTCTGGGAACGTCTGCACGTGCGACCACGGAAACAGGAAGACGGCGGAAAGAAGTGTAGTGGGAAGATGGTCGTGGTAAGAGGTCAAGGAGGGACGATGCATTTCGTCCAGTTACTGTATGGCCACGTAACGTCTCGTCGCATTGCAGGGCAGGCCTTTGGTGAACGACGAGGATCATGTCGCCGCCTCCCACGACGATAGCAGGTATGAACGCCAGAGCCTCGAATGCCTGCAGCGCGTGGTCCGTGCATATGACAACGCTGCAATGGATCCGGTACGCCTGCGTCTTCGAGTAGAACAAAAGGGTCGTATCGATGAATCCATGCCATGGAGCGCAAGCCATCCAACAGCGAAGGATTTTCTATGCTCGGGAAGGATCCTCGCGTCGTTCAGTCGATGCGTGAGCCGGACATAATACTACGGGGCTCTCCTCAGGGAGGGTAGAGGGCTTCATGAGAGTAGCGAGCGAAGAGAGTCGAGGTGAAGGTAGGAGGAAGAGAGTGCCACCGGCAAACAGCGCATCTGCCATCGCTCTGCTTTAGCACGTACACGATGCGCCGGCTCGCCGTTCTCTCGGCCGTCGCGCTCGCCGCCACGGCCAACCTCAACGACACGCTTCTATGGGGCGCGTATAGACCTGGGCTCTACTTTGGCCTGCGCCCACGGATACCCCAGTCGCTCATGACGGGCCTCATGTGGTTCGGCACCCAGGACTACCAAGCCTTCACTGGTGCGTCCCAGTCTCAGCCACACGTGGGCGTAATGCTGAGCGGCGGGCAGAGATGCGGCACGCGTGCGAGCAGAACGACAAGATGGACACGTATACGTGGACAGAATACGATCCGCGTCAGGGCGGCGTCGAGATCGTCAAGGACAAGCGGAATAACCTCGACCTCCGCATAGAATGGCTCAAAGTCCCGGGAGGCGACGCGGGCGGCAGCTGGGCTGTACGCTTCAAGGGGAAACCGCTCGACGAAGGTCGGTCGCTCGCGCGCGTCGTTTAGGTGTCTAATCAAGTATCCCAGAGCGACCCTTGCGAGTCTCGATGATATGGTATCACGGAGTCGAGGGCCTGGGCGGCATAGAGATGGACACCGCAGAGAGCGACATTGTATGCGCAATACCGTTCCACGTCGCGCGCGTAGTATTCACGCGTTCGTCAGGGCTTATTAGGCGACGTGCTCTTCTCTGGGTCCACCCCAACACTGGGCGACTTCGACATACGTGTTGTTGAGGGTGTGCTACACGTTATCATACTCGTCGTCGCTATCATTAACATGCCCCTTACAGCTGAGGACAACAAGCCCATTGACAACGGTAGGTTCAAAGAGGACTACACTCAGTACATTGGCAAGACGCAGTTCCTCGGGCTGCCCATGGGACAGCGCAGCTTATGGCAGGCTAAGGGTACGCAGCCCACTGACTGCGAAGAAATCGCTCATGTTTCGGCAGATGCTATCATCCACAACATATACGAAACCGCACAGAAGGCGCTCGCACCATATAAGGATGCGACTACCGGCCCTCCCGACCCAGCCTTCGTACTCCGTGTCACTAATGATGTACACACGGACAGCACCCTCTATGTGCTGCAGAAATTCTACGAAGGACCCTTTCAATTCGACGTATTCTATGAGAACAACAAGCAGCACATCGACGGTACGCGGAGCCTTGACATCGTCTTTCCAAACGTTGACGAAGCCGCTAGACGGTGCATTGACGCAGGGCATCAAAGCCTTCACGGACGACTTCGATCGACGGTTCGCAGCGACGTTCCCCACTCCGTCTGAGTACCTGCAATTCTCCAAAGCAGTCACCTCCAACCTGCTTGGCGGTATCGGCTACTTTTATGGCACGTCAATCGTCGACAACGCTTTCGTGCATGAGTGGGACGACGACGGCCTGAACGGCGAGGAGGACGACGATGAGGACGAGGACGCCGCTGGGAAGCGCAAGAAGAGTACCGGCGAACCCAAGATCACCGAGCCCAAGGCGCTGCTCACAGCGACCCCGAGCCGCAGCTTTTTCCCGCGCGGATTCTACTGGGACGAGGGCTTCCACTTGCTTCACATCGGCGCGTGGGACAACGACCTGAGTCTCGAGATCCTCAAGGATTGGATTGCGCTGATCAACGAGGACGGGTGGGTTGCGCGTGAGCAGATTCTCGGGGAGGAAGCTCGTAGCAGAGTATGTTTTTGCTTCGCTACTGGCGCGCCATGCCGTCGAGGCTGACACCCCGCTCTGCAGGTCCCTCAAGAGTTCCAGACGCAATATCCCACATACGCGAACCCGCCGACGCTCACGATGGCAGTGACGGCGTTCATCGACAGGCTCAACGCCGCTACTCCCTCAGGCGACGACGTCCCTCTCGCCGACCTCGGCATGGAAGGTGTCGGCGCGCAAATCCCACTCGAAGCCAACTCGCCGCCTGCACCTGTGACCGCCACACCTTCGATCTACCTCTCCTCGCGGACACACGCCATTGCGTTCCTCCGCGAGATCTACCCCGCGCTCAGACGGCATTACGACTGGTTCCGCAAGACGCAGCGCGGTCAGCTGCGCCAGTATGGGCGCAAGGCGACGTCGAAGACGGAGGCGTACAGATGGCGCGGCCGTAGCGAGACGCACATCCTTACGAGCGGAATGGACGACTACCCGCGCGCGCCTCCGCATGCGGGCGAGTTGCATCTGGACTTGATCTCGTGGATGGGCTTCTTCACGCGCACAATGCGTAGCATTGCGGTCTTCCTCGAAGAGACAGACGATGAGGCCGAGTTTGCGGAGATTGAGAAAGGTATCCTTGCAAATATCGATGGTACGTTCCTCAGTGCTTGCACGGGTTGCCTTAGTAGCTAATGCATTTGTAGACCTCCATTGGGACGAGGAACGGCAACTATATTGCGATGTCGGGATCAACAGCGACGGTGTGCCCGCTCCATAAATTGGTGTACAAGGAAGCTGACAGTTCAGCAGACGAGTCGTACCACGAGTGCAACGAGGGTTACCTCTCGCTCTTCCCACTCCTTCTCGGCCTCCTCCCTCCAGACTCGCCTCACCTCGGCCCCATCCTCGACCTGATGAGCGACCCAGAGCGTCTCTGGAGCGACTACGGCCTCCGCAGCCTGTCGAAATCGCATGCGCTTTTCGGCCAGGGCGAGAACTACTGGCGCGGGCCCATCTGGATGCCCATGAACTATATGGCGCTCCGCTCGTTGTTCAAGGTCTACATGGTGCAAGCCGGACCGTACCAACAGCGCGCGCGCGAGGTTTACACCCAGCTGCGGAAAAACATAGTCGAGAATGTGCACAAGGCGAGTGTTGCTCCTTCTAGATGTTCGTGGTTACATGGAATGTCTGACCCGTAATCCAGGAGTACGAACGGACAGGCTACGTCTGGGAGCAGTACGACTCGACCACTGGCAATGGCCAGCGGAGGTGCGTGACAACCTGCAAGACGCTCGAGCTCCCGCTAACAGATACACGCAGCCATCCGTTCACCGGATGGACGTCGCTTGTAACACTGAGTGAGTACTACCCTCTTCGCGGTTGCCCCGGGCATTTCTGACACCCGCTGCAGTCATATCCGAAAAGTACTAGCTGCCGCACGTACAGCTGTCTTGCTTACTCTCCAGTACGGACTCAGAGGAGCGGAATACTATCAATAATTTAAGTAAACGTCGCGCCTTGCTGACTGGTTGAATGATTTCGATTTTGAGAGCGCGATTGATTAGACATTATGCAAGCAGGAGGGCGCGGTGCGAGCGGGCTAGTAGAGGTATCTGGCACAACGAGGTATGCTAAGCACTAGTGCTGGATGAGGAGCGTAGGATGTGATGTGATGCGAAGGAGAGGGTGCGAGCGCGGGAGCCATCATGATACATGAATCGTTGCAGTGCTACATAAATGTGTCGTGAAAGATGCCAAGGAAGCATTATACCTCACAGCGGGGAGGGAGTGTGTTAGCTAGACAAAACGAGTGTAGAAAAGGTGGCTAGAGTGGGACGCCTACGCGCGCGCGGGACAGACAAAGCAATAGATATGCAATCGCGGAGGGAACAGAATAATGCCAGGGGCGACGAGAAACTCTAACGACTCGTGAAAGAGTATGATGATGGATCCCAGAAAGTGGTCGAGTCAAAGTGGAACGAGTCGAGGCGCTTGGCGTGGAAACCGTGCAGCGGCTGCGTCGACACAGGCGTGACGAGCTCGTTCCCAAGCGTGGTCACGGACGAGCTGGCCGACGAAGACATTTCAGGATCTCCGTACGGTGTGGATGCAGACGATATCGCTGTCGCGGTCGACTTTTTCGTATCTCGAGAAGAGGTCTGGCTGACAGGCGAGGTATCGCTTTCGGCAGACTCTGTACCAGCTGGAAATCTGACCGACGACTTTGCAATATACGACCCAAGGACGAGTGCGGAGAACGGTCGCCTGCGCAGGGGCTGCCTCGGCGTGGAATGCGCGTCGGGCGCGACATCGATTTCGAGCTCTGGAGTCTGCACGCGCGGAGGGCGGTCGAAGCGCGTGTCCTTGGGATGCGGGGTGGGTTGTGTAACTTTCTTGGGTCGCTTGAAGATAGACGGTTTGCTCGTTTTGGGCTTCTCGCCCTGGCTCGACGAAGTGAAGAATAAAGAGGAGAAGAGGCGGGATCTTGGGCGGCGCGTCTCCCATGCGTTGAACGCGTCAATGTTGGCGGGCGGCGTGGGAGGAAGTACGAGATCCCACGTTGACGTGCTCGCTCGTGGAATCGCGGCGTGCAGTGCCGTTTCGCCGTCGGCTGGAAGAACTTTGCCCGTCGCGAAGGCGCGTTTAAACACGAGCGACGCCTTATTGCGCAGACCTCTGCCGGGTGCCGCAAACGTTGGCGACGTCGCGCGCGGAGTCGACGAGTCTGAGGACGGCGACTCAGGCACGGGACGAGTCTTAACGACCTCCTCGGCCGGCTGGTCAGATTGGCTCTCCTGACTGCCCACGTCGTGCAGCCAGGTGAGAACATCGTCCTGTACGCCAGGCGAGCGCCGCTGCACACGCCGTCTGCGCGGGGAGAGGTCTTCTGCGCCCTTGCTGAGAAAATCGAGCGCGCGGTCCAGTTCCGCGAAGTCGGGCGCAGAGGGGCTAGGCAACGGCGACTCGACCAGGGCGACGTCGCCCTGCGCCTGCTCGGAGGAGAACGCGCAGAACGAGCTCTCGCCGTCTGGCGAGAAGACGAAGACGTCCGGCATGACTGGCATCGCGGGCGCGGCCACGGGCGACTCGTAGAAGGTTACTCGTCGTTGCGCGCCGTCCAGCTTAAGGGGCGCTGGAGGACCGCGGGAGACGCGTGAGCTCGTCGTCGCGGTCGTCGACATGGCAATCCTGCAGCCGTCGTTGTCCGGTGGACGCGTGATGGGAGGGAGGAAGAGGGATGCGGAAGTGTTTACCGGAACAGATGATCGCCCTGTCCAAGTTCAACAAACTCAATTCAATCCCGCTTGACAGCCTGCGGCGAGTCCTCTCAATAACTCCTGTAATTGCTCACTCGTAGACACACCCTCGGTGAAGCACATCCTATTCACACTATCACGCCGTCAATTTTCTTGCCCTGCATGCCCATCAGTCGAGGATGCTTTCCGCTGCCTGGACCCGACACTTGCCACAGCGTCTCGCCCAATGTTATCCTTAAATACTGTAGACGGCGTCGCAATGCGTACGCAGTCCCTCCGATGTGTCTCCGTCGATGATACATGCACAGCGCGTGTTGTTGTCTATTCGTGATCACAGCGTGAATGTTCGTCCTTAGTCTATGAGTACACACATGAAATCTATACCTTCTCTTCCAAAACATCCTTTTTGCCCGAAGGCCCTATATGTCCGTGTCCAACGTCGAACTCCTGCTCGACAGCCACACCCTCCACCTCCGGAATACCCGCCTCCTCGTCCCGCTGCTTTTCGCTCACCGCTACCGAAGGAACTACGGTATTCCCCTGCGAGGAAATGGTGACATCCACCAACTTCGCCGCGTTCTTTGACCGCGCTCGTATGCGCGGGCCGAATATCTACGGAGTAGAGTGTCACGGTTGAGCCTGAGAAGGACCGTGACTCGGACATCATACGCACGTAGAAGAGCCACGGTACAGGCATTCCTGCCAGCGCGAGGAATCCGAATAGACTCAACGCCCACTGGTCACCAAGCTTGTGGAACATCGTAGGCGCGATGACGGGGAATATCGCTGCCAGTACAGAGCGCAGCACCACCGTCTAATCAAAAAGCTTTAGCCACAACACCCATTTTATCTTTGTGAGCGTACCGAAGCTATCGCACTGGCGCAGTAGATGGTGTACGTGTCCATGATGTATGCCACCATACCCGTGAACAGACAGAACAGACCGAATCCGAAGGGTGCCCCCTGAGACGTGAGAAGGAAAGGGTGAGATCGAAGCGAATGGCCCTGCAGTTACGAGAGGTGTGCAGATACGTACAGCGGTGATAGAAATGATCGCCGGCTTCGACGGCTGGGACGTCCATGCAAACCAAAACAAGCCGAGCGGGACAAGCACTGCGCCCAAGCAGCACACTACCAGCCGTCTACCGAATGCATGTCAGCCGAATTAGACTAGATGAGACGAGGGAGAAACGTACGCTTCAGGCGGGGCCTTGCCATTCGGACCTCGATTCGCCGCACGGGCGTACAAGCGCGCCTGGATGGGCACGCACGCTACAGCTATGAGCACACCTGCCCCAATTCCCAGATACGCCACTCCGCCTTTCGCACGTCCCCAATGTCTGTGGTCCTGGAAGACGATCGGGAGCGAAGTGAACAGCGCGTAAAGCTCTGCGTAGACGATCCCGATGTAGAGTGAGATCAGGGTCACGATCGGCTCCGTCACGAGAAACACTATATGTTAGCAGCCAGCATTAGAGACAAAAGTGCGCATGCAGGGTCGCGTGGTGTGCATACCGAAAGGACGCGAGAGATTGACGCGGAGCAGGTGCGCGAGGGAGAGCGACCGGCCGACATCGTATTTCGACAAGTAATGCACCGTCCCGCCGGACTCCAAGTGTAGCCGCCGCGCACGCCAGCGTAGGAGTACCGGTGTATATGACTCGCGCATGTTGAGGATGTTGACGATGGCGATCATAGCCGCGAAGCAGAACAGAACAAGGAAAATCCGGCGCCAACCGGCGTTCTGGGCGATCGCACCGCCGATGAGAGGGCCTAGAACTACGAGTACTTGAGGAACACATATAGAGACACAAGTGATAAACGTACTGGGTCCCATGAACGGCATCATAGTGTACAGCGCCATGGCGAAGGCTCGATCCCGTGGCGCAAACATGTCGCTGCATCGGCATGAGCGTGTTTCTCAGGTCTCCCTTGTGCTTTCTCACCTGACCCCACCGCCTCCGCCCGTGAGAGGAGCCGAACCAACGGCACCGCCAATGAGACGGAAGGCAAGCATTTGCACGGGATTCCTCGCGAACCAGCACCC
>KV426456.1:0-35967 GCA_001632375.1 Exidia glandulosa HHB12029
ATGTAGATGTGCGGCGGTCTGGTACGGCTGATATCTGCTGTCGTCGTTTGCTTTTGCGCGTTGTACTTAGTTACTATAGTATTGTACGTACGTATGTATACTCTACTTGATGTTGTGGCAATAGCCGAGGTCGACTCTTAGACTCCAACCTTCTCGTTGTCCTGCCCAAGGACGGTTCTGTTACCTCACATCATTTGCAGATGCAGTTCTAGCACTCATTCTGCCGTCGTGACGGACGTGACCGCCAACTGGCTGCAGACGACGTGTTGTGGCAAGCTCCACTCACGATGGACTTGCACGCTGCTGTATTCGCGCGCTGCGTGGCTGCTTGTGTCTTATGTCTGATGCTCGGGTCTGCTTGCGGATGAGTCAAGGCTCGAATGGTTCACGCTGCCCGAGCACATGGACATGGTCAACACTGTCCAGCTCTGGCATCTCTTCAGCACCGAGGTCCGATCGCGTCTCTCGCCATGTTCGACATTGGCCCCGACAAGCTCTTTCCTGTGTTCGACGACTGCACGACCCGTCCGTGTATCTGTCGCTTAGGGCATGCGACCGTCGTACTTCGTGGGTCGCGTCGGTCAGGTGCAGTACTACTCAACACGGGCGACTACACTCGCGCGTATCATGAGGACGTCGTCGAGGTCCAGCGATGACAGCTTCGTTCTAACTTACCATGCACACCGAAACGTGCGATATCCAGGCCAACCTGGCGACGTAGGTGCTCTTCGTATCCGCGGCATCCATGGCCGTCCCTTCGATATCCATCGTCCCAGGTCGGTATGGACTTCCTGGAAGTATTCCGTGCTTCTCCGGATCCTTCATCTCATCAAGAGAAACTCAGCATGCCTCCTGCAGTTCTATATCGTACAGCAGGCTGATTAATCTAGGCGACTGGGCTCGGGACTGGCTCGGAAAGATGTTGGGCATCAACTCGTCCAAACACGTCCAAACAAGACTTTCGCTTTCTCCTATCTCTCGCACCTCCCGTCGCGCTCTTCTCCTCCCATATGCGGAGTGCCCTGCGTCGCTGGTCTAGATTAATGCCTTCGTCCTACGAGTCTTTTTATCGATATACGAGCGGCCGCTGGTTGCGCGACGAGGAGCGGCAACTCGCTCTACGATATCAGCGGTTCGACGTCGAGGCCTTGAAACGTGCTGTGCTAGATTGCACTGGAGCCAAGTCCGTTCTTGACATTCGAAAGTTGCCCGAGGGTCGCTGCAATAAAGTCTTCCTCGTCGAGCTGGATAACTCCCGCACGGTCATCGCTCGCATCCCCACCCCGATCGCAGGCCCGCCGCACCTCGTCACGGCGAGCGAAGTCGCCACCATCCACTTTTTGCGCAACCGTCTCGGCCTCAAACAGGTCCCGCGCGTCCTCGCCTGGTCCTCACGAGCGTCCGGTACGGCCGTCGGTGCAGAATACATCATCATGGAGACCGCCGTCGGTGTCGCACTGGACAATGTCTGGGATGATCTTCCTATGGAGATGAAGTTATCTGTGGTGTACGAATGGGCCAAATTCGAAGAACCTGTTATACAGGCGTTCAGCGAGAGTGCGTGTTACGGCAGTTTGTACTATCGCGCAGACCTTTCGCCTGACGATGGCAAAACGCACGATGTCATAACAAACGGTGTGAAGGACAATACCTTCGTCATTGGCCCGAGTCTCGAGACAAGGTTATGGTCAAAGGATGACCATTGCCACTTGCTGGACGTCGATCGTGGCAGTTGTACGTCCTCACGTGGACGGCTAATTCATACCTCGGCTAATTGAAGTCGCAGGGCCGGATGTCGCTGCCTATCTCGATTCCATTATCGAGACTCAGCGAGCCTGGATCAAGCGATTCGCCTCTCCACCGAAAATCTGCACACCATTCGACCTCCCGCCTAGCCTCCAGCAGCCCGCTGCCCATCTACGACTATTGGACCAGTACGAAAGCGTCGCGCGCCGATTCATCCCGACGGACACCTGCCTACTACGCCCCGCGCTGACCCTTCAGGCTTCAGGACTCAAACCCAAACAACATCTTCCTCTCGCAAGACGCTCTGAACCGCGGCAAGATCGAAATTTCGGCCGTGATCGACTGGCAACATACCGCGATCCTTCCCCTGTACCTCCAGGCACAGTTCCCGCTCTTCGTATCGAACTGGAAGCCGACCGGGCAGGACCCGGACCTCGAGCAGTTTCAGAAGGAGCACGACTACCTCCGCATGGCGTACCACACGCTGTACCAGGACGGCGGTCTGAACAATGCCTGGTCTTCCGCTCTTGGATACGGGCTGCGCATCCGTCCCGCCGCGTCTGTTCTCCATCTCCTAGCTGCCACGTGCTGGGAGGGCGGGTACGGCCATCTCAAAGGGAAGCTCATGAACGTCGCTCGGGATTGGCATACTGCCATGATGATCGCGCCGGACGACCCGTGTCCCTTGGAGTTCTCGGAAGAGGAGCTCGCGCGACAGAGCGAGGAGATGCGCGCGTTCGCAGAGGTCCATGCGTACCGCGAGGACGCGCAGTCCAAGCTCGGGATCACCATCGAAAACTGGGTCGACCACGACACGTACGATCGCGCGGTCGAGGCGAATCGCGAGCTTCGGAACGGTTGGCTTGCGACGCTGAATGCTGCTGAGCTGGACTCTGGTCTCCCTGACCATTGGCCATACCGCCCATTCTGACCCGACGCAGTCCTGTATTTCTTTCGCAGCGTCGACGTTTCACTACTATGTACATAGCAGGAGCTCGCATGGGTGTGCGGCGGTCTGGTACGGCTGATATCTGCTGTTGTCGTTTGCTTTTGCGTGTTGTACTTAGTTACTAAGTATTGTACGTACGTATACTGTACTTGATGTTGTGGCAATAGCCGATGGTTGACTCTGCTTCTCGTCGTCCTGCCCAAGGGCGGTTCCGTAACCTCACGTCAGTTGCAGATGCAGTCCTAGCACTGGTCGCAACCTGCCCACATCCGACCATCGTGACAGACGTGCCATGACCGCCAATTGCAACTGGAAGCCGACGACTCGTCTCCTCACAGGACCTCCATGCTTTGTCCGCACGGGCTGTTGCATTCGCACGCGCTTCATGGTTACTTGCGTCTTGTGTCTGAAGCTCGAGTCTGCTTGCGGATGAGTCAAGTTTCGAACGCTTCACGCTGCGCGAGCAGCTCTGGCAGCTCTTCAGCGCGTCAGCACCGAGGTTCGAGCGCGTCTCTCGCCACGGACAGGATGTTGGACATTCGCCCCGACAAGCTCTTTCCTATATTCGACGACTGCACGACCCGTTGGTGTATCTGTCGCTCAGGCGGTGCGTCCATCACTTCGTGGGCCACGTCGTTCACCTGTAGAGGCTCTGCTGCTCAATACCGCGGGCGACGGGCACGTATCAAGAGGACGTTGTCGAGGCGGACAGCTTCGTTCTACCATGCACACCACAACGTGCGACATCCAGGCCAACCTGGCGGCGTAAACGCTCTTCATATCAGTGGCTGGGCCATTAGTGACAACGTTCGTCTCGCATTTGGCCGTCCCAGCAGATTCTTAGATATACATCGTCTGCGATCACATGCACCGGGATCGTCCTCGCTCTCCAGGGCTTGCACGGTCTGATCCTGGCACGACAGAGATAATGCGAATATGTGCTATCATTACTGGGTCCGCGTGTGCGAGTGTGCAAGAAAAACAGAAACAGTGGCAAAAAGCCAAGGCCGCCCTAGCCCACGCTCCTCTGGCTATCGACGGCGGTGGTTGTAGACGACATCTGTGTCGGAGACGTTCATGCTTTTGTTCAGCGGAGACAATGGCGGATGGGCATGTGGCTGGCGCCGAACGGGAGTTCGAGGCAGGGACTTGGCAGTACTGTCCGACATCCGTTGCATCGTGCGCATTGAGCGTTCGTGGTCGACATTGTCCTCGCCGCGTCTCGTCGCCACCTTCGTGCTGAGCCCCGCAATCAGTATGGCGTTGGGAAGCGACATGGCGATCTGATGCAAAAGTGTCAGGCGATTCGGTAGTTGAGGACACGTCCGGGTGTGACGGCGTACGCGGTACAGCTGGATCGCGAATCGCAGTTCTTCGCGCAGCTTCTCCAGCTTCTTGCGGTCCTGGTACGCGTTGAAGAGAAGAACGAGGCGGTGTGCACGGGCGCGGGAATTCAGGAACTGGCGAGCGTTGTGCAGCGTGCTGGAGGGGTGGTAAGCGGGTAGTTGACATTCGAGTATGCCTGGTGCGAACCCGTACAGCCATTCGAGAGCCCTCTGCACCAACTCAGCATTGACCTCTTTATACACCGAAGATAGGATCGTCTCGTGCACAATCTTGATCTGAATGTCCAGGATTTTAAAGTGCGCTTGGTTGACCTGACGGCGGCAATATTACTGACCAGCGCAGGGAAGTGAACAGAAAGGGGCAACACACCCTCGTAGCGGCCGCGACTTTGAGGAGTTGACAAGACAGCTTCAAGACACGCTGAACGACCGGGAACGGGACGTCTATATGTGACGCGAGGCTGAGCCCAATGTGCGTCAAACCTTCGAGCGTGCCTGCCTCGGCTGCGGACGTCCGCATCAGGAAATGCCTAATCCGTGGCAAGAAGACATCACACCTGAGGTCAAATACTCCTCGAGAGGGTCGTAGCGGCTGGAATCCTCGGTCTTCTCGTCCATGTGCGCCATAGGGAACGAGCGGGAGGTCCGGAGGAGGAGAGAGGGCGGACGGCGGATCGGTATGAGCCGAGAGCGGAACCAGTCTGCTCCGAAATCCCGGTCGCTGGTCTGAATCAAGGATCCTCGCGCTATATCAGGGTTGGTGGCCGGAACGCCACTCCGCAAATCGTCCAACATGCCTGTCACCTCCACGTACCCTTTCGACCTTCCTGCTTACGACGACATCCAACATCTGCCAACATACGGCGAATCGCTCCAAGATGATCTCGCTTATTCCAAGTCCTCGAGCACCAGGGCCAGGCGCCTTGCAAAATTCGGCTGTGCGTATTCATCGCATACAAATCGGGTTCGCTTACTTACACAAATTCTTCAGCCCTCAGCCTGAACGGCCCCGCCGACAAATACACCAACTCACCCTCGTTCCTCCGCCGCATTCGTACCGAGCTGGGCCAGAGCCTCGTCGCGCCTCCTCTATCTTGGGGTCTGCCGTGCGCTGGTGACCGTTGCCAGTTTCGCCTGAAGCACGGACATGACTACCGATGTGCGTACTCCCACCCACCCACCTAACGTTCCTCCTGCTTACTTGCCGCAGTGCGCGCTCTTCTGTGGGAGCCCAGTCATGTCCAGCTTGGAGACGTCGGATTCGTCGACCAGCGTACCGGTGCCTTCGTGAAACTCTTGAACGCGTTCGAATCTAGCCACACCGCGCACGACGGCACGCAGTCTATCCCGGACATGTTCGGGCCTACCGCATTGCATTCGCTCGAGGGCATCGAACACGCGCAGGGTCGCTTGAAGAACATGTCTTCGTCATGGCCGGCTTGGCGCAAAAGCTATAAAGTCGCCCGCGGCGTGAAGGAAGCCGTCGTAATCAGCGAGGATGACTGCTTTCGGTACCTCAACAACACGGACCGCCCACAACAGTGGTTTCATCGCTACATTGATCACATTCTTTCGGCGTACGGGCCAACCCACGGGCTTCGCAGGAAGGATATCATCTTCGGTGAGTACTACGAACTCGCGCACAGTAGCCAGTTCCAATCTAATATATCCCCAGTCCTAGGCTGTCTAGAAGCCCGTCGTTGGGCCGTATGCGTAGGCGACGAGGCGCAGACTGTCCGAGTCAAGCTTACTCCGGCATCTCAACGTCGGTCAGGACAAGAATGGGCGACGCTCCTTGACGACAAAACCTCGCTCCCGTTACCATCCACATCTTATCGTATCTCTGCCTCGCCTGAGCGCCCACAATCTATTCTCTTGTATGGCATGCACTTTGTATCGGACGATGTTCTTACCAGCGTGTAAAGCGCACAATCCTGACCATGCTTTCGATCTATCATGTATATATTCTTGACTCATCATGACTTGTTCGAATTCAAAGGAACAACTTTGTCCTCCGAGCCAGGTTCGCAGGGCATCTCAATGTTGTTCAGGGACGGGACATGCAGTGGTACGCCCAGCATGCTGGAGACGTAGTCGGCTGCATGGGTCGACAATGCCTGCTTGCGCAGCTTCGCGAACGGAAACCGCAAAGCAAAACGTTGACGGGTAGCAGGGGACTCTGGTATACGATAGAGCGCCAATGTAGGAGGGTTACGGGATACATCTCTGGACTGCAACATGACTATAAGAATAAAAACACGACATGTTTGAGAAGCGCTCAGCGAGGGTCTCGGCGCATGCGTAACTTCAGACCGCGGCCGAAAATTAGGCTTTTGGGAGAGTACTTAGTACTCGCCCTGGATACTGCCGTCCGCGACCGCGCGATTGTGGCCGCAGGCGGCGCTGGGGTGGAGTCTCCAGCTGGCGTCGACTCGCGCGCTCTGACCCTGGCCACGAACTCCTTCAGATCAAGTTCCAGTTGGTTGCGCACGCGGGCCCGTTCCAAGCGCTTCTCCTTCGCCTCTTTGTTCGTCTCGTCGACATCTCGGTCCAGCAACCTGGCTTGATACAAGTTGACGAGGGAAAGGCGCATCTGCGGTAATCGTAGTTAGCATAGAGCGCTGGGACCGCAAGAACGAACGGAGAGACATACCTCGTAGGTATTGAACGCGTCATCGAGGGCCAAATTGACAAGCGTGAGGCGCGCCTTGCCATTCGTCGAAAGGATCACCGCACGCAGAAATGAGATACGTTGCTGCCGCGCGACATATTCTTGGAGGATTGTGAGGCACCTTTTCGCAATGCAATAATCAATAGCCAAGTCAGGGCACACGGTTTGAAGGCCTACCTTTCAAAGTCATCCGTGACGGCATTCAGCGCCTTCTTGTGGCTCTCCGGGTTGAGTATGGAGCGGTTGTGGGAGATCAGAATGGCCAATTGATTCAACCGCCCTTGTATTGCAATGCACGCGTCCTTGTTCCACTGTCACAGTCACCAGGTCAGATCATGCTGGCGCAGCACGGCTTCTGCTCACTGTCGCGGCCGCACATAGCTTCGCTACTTCTTCCATCCCGCTGAAGACTCGCGAAAGCATTGACGGGGTGTCGGGGTCATTGATGAGCTCGGCGAACGCGTTGGTAACTGTGACACGGTTAGACGAAATACAACAAAGGTACAGGCCTCACGAACCGGCACCGCGTTTGGGTAGGGGAATCTCGGGCGCCTGTACTGTGGGAATCCGCTGGTTTCGCATAGCGGGTGTGCGGGTGTGGACGACGGTTGTGGTGGTGGTGGTGCAGAAGATAGCGTCGAATCGGGGCCAGAACGCCCGCGGAGATCCAGCTCCCTCACCGCCACCACTTTGATCCCGCGCCTGTCCATCGTGATCCACGTCCCGCCCCAACTCTCGCCAACGGATCGGTCACTACAAACTACACACCCTTCTCGTCCCAGGCATTTGCCCATCCGACGATCCAGAATAAGAACCCGAGCGCGACCGATTTCGAACGTAATGCGTCGCACCAGTACTCGTCGCGACGCCTGGTCCGCGGCGACTCATAGCAACTCTGAAAACAATCCGCAGATAACCTGGACCTCATCGTGAAACGGTCCCCACCAAAGATGTGTGTACACCCAAACGATGCACGTAATCGGAATTCGATAACCAAGGTCTAGTCTTGCAACGACGATGAGCACAGGGAAGAATTTGAGATATGGAAGCAAAGCGCGACAGCGAATAGCATGCATGTTACGTCCCGTCATTATATCTATCGCGAACCTGTGTTTAGACGTGAGCAAAAAAGTGGAAAAGGACAGTGGGATGAACGTTACTTACGTTGTCTTTTGCCATGGCCACATAACCGGAGTATCCAGAATACTTGCCGACTTCTTTACCTTTGCTCGCACCAATGCCAGCGCCGGTCTCGTACATGGCGGTTTCACTGCGCGGTCATCGTGGTCATTAGCGTTCCAATGACGATACTGTAACGTGAAGAACGAACATGGGGTCTACGCGACCGTCGCCCTCGACACCAAGCCCAGTACCCTCGGACCACCCCATCATCTTCAAGAGCTTGTTGCCGATGTTGTTCTCATCCTTAGCAGGTGCGAGAGGCGGCGGCGGCGGGGACGGTGGCGGCGGTGGACCCTCGGCACGCTTCTTGCTTGCTGCAGATCCTGCCGCCTTGTCTGCGGCTGGTACGTCGGGCTGGCCATATATCGCGCGGCGCTCCAACGCCCGATCCCTGTACTTCGTAGTTTGTTCCGCAGCTCGTTTCGCACGGGCTGCATCGGCCTTTCCACGCGCCACGTCGCGCAGCGCAGAGTCTTTGAGGTTCTTCTGTAGTATGTAGGGGTTTCCGAGGAGCGGGGCGAGAGCAGAGAGGCAAACGTCAGATGGGTCTGCGAATCGCGCTCAATAGCATGCAGAGGGTGCGAGCCTTATGCAAATCGGATTCGGTGTTGTGACGCTTGAGCTGATCGAGTGTCTTCAACGCCCGCGAGCATAGGAAGCAAGCGAACGTCGCCGGATCGGAGTACTCGAATTCGTCCGACCCAGACGACGAACTTGTAGTGGCGGGTGCCGCTGAGGGAGAAGCCTTCTTGGGTTGTGCCTTCAGAGGGAGCGCCTTAGGAGGGGTCGCCTGTGCACAGTGGGAGAGCGCGGTAAGACAAGCTGTCACAAAGGTATCATGCGGCCAGAGCGATCACCAGTGCAGGGGCGGATGATGTCGCGTTATTGGAGGTCGCATCGGTAGGCTTGCCACCCGGGTTGAGCTCGCTCTGTACTGTATTCCATCGCGAAATATTGTTTGCAACCTGGGGAACGAAGTTTGTGACTGCAATCCTCGAGCGGGTCGGACCAGCTGTTGGGGGCAAACCTTCTTGCTCGCTATCAGAGGCCCGACCTTCTTCGCCGCTGCCGCTGAGATGGACGGTGTTAGTGCCAGTATAGGCCAGGAAACAAGGGCGTACGTCTTGTATCCTCAGCGACCTGCTCTGCATCCTCTGTCGAACCTTCTATTTCTTCCGACTCGTCTGCAGCGAACCCAAGGGCAGGTGCTCTGACAGGTTGGGCTGATGCTAATGCGGCTGTTAGCTCCTCGTTAAGATTCGGTGCAGCAACTTACGAGTGACGAGGTTGGCGGTCTTCGCGCCTATCGCGACCGGCTTGCTGAAGCTCAGTGTCAACGGCTTGTCCAGTACCGGCATCGCAGCAGCCGCAGTGAACTCGTCGGCCATGGAACCGAGGAACGCAGCGACCTCGGCGTCAACGTCTGCACAAGTTAAGTGGGACTGCCGTCCTACGATAAATGACACACTTTTCGGCAGCGCCTCTTTCTTCTTCGGCTTGTGCTCCTTCACTGGGCCGATTTGTGGCTTGCTTGGACCCGGTAGCTGCACGTCGAACTCGAGTACCGCGAGCGTCGAACTGTCATCCCAGTAACGAGCCCATTCCCCGTCAACACCTCCAAGAGCGACAGTGGACTCCACGCAGGCTTCGTCCTTGATGACATTGTCTGGCACCTTCTGCCACGAGTATGGATGCGCAAAGCTGGCCGCAACGGGACGGTCCGAAATCTTGAAGCCTTCAGGATGAAGCTGCTGCGACATGCTGTTTGCGAGGACAGCCGAGGCGGACTGCAAATGCCGTTGAGATATGTGTATATGCCAGAAGTTGCCACGCGCTTACCTGGACATCGACGAACTCTACGAAAGCGAAACCCCAGCTCGCCTTCGTCATCTTGTCCTTGATGAGCAGGACACGGCGCATTCCCTGACCTGCGTCCTTCCCGAGGCCTGCTGAGTGCCGCACAGCAGCGGCAACAGCTTCTGGGGCGCTGATGGGATCCAGGCCGCGGAAAAGAAGGACCGGGGCTGCTGTTGTGCCAATATCGCGAGTACCGTCGTTGATCTGGATCGGACCGCGCACGGTCGCGGCGCCAGGGCGCCCTGGCGGAGGGCTCTGGGAGAAGTCGATCTTGACACGACGCTGGTTCGGCGGGAGTGTGCCCGCCTCCGCGGCGACTTGCCACGCATAATACGCGGCGGTGCCGTGGGCGGCAGGCGGCGGGACGTCGATGAAGGGGAAGCGGGGCGTGAGGAAGACGCTGGCGTGCTCGACGGACGCGAATTCCGCGAAGCCGAAGCCCTTAGAGAGACCTTGCAACGGTGGTTCGTCAGGACGCGGACTCGGGGTGGGATTATGAAGGGCATATGCCTGTTGCTCGGTCTCGGATGATCGTTACGCTGTTGAGCACGCAGCCCAGGCCCAGGAGATACGTTTGGAGCTGTGACAGACGGTGAGCGGCGCCGAGTCAGTGTGGGATCGCGTACGTCGGCCTCTGTGTAGTCCTGGTCGAGCCCAAGGAAGATGACGTGCTGGCTGGGCTCGCTGGGCACGAGCTTTCGTCGAGGGCCCTGGTCGCGTCGGCGGTCGTCGTACGAGTATTCCTCGACGTAGCCCTCGTCGTAGTCCTGTGCTCGTCGTCACCGGCGACGTCCACGAGCGACACTAGCCACGTACGTTATTGTTGTATTTGTGTCGCTTGTTGCTGCTGCCGCCGTACTCGTCGTCCTCGCGCGGGCGCACGTGGCCACCGCCGCCATATGCGCCCTTTCCGTGGTCCCATTCGCGCTCGCGTCCGTACGCCATGTCGATCGGTCGACGGTGAAGCCGGTCAAGAGTTCGGAATCAAGAACACGTTGCGGAGGCTGAAACCGTTTTGTTCTCGAAAAAAGTCCGAATCCCTGAACGCAAAGTTCTCCAGCTCTGTGAGCACATGGTACTGTTTCTGGGCTCTGATAGGCGGGACTTGTCTTCTCAGCGACGACCACGACGGCAGCGACGGGGCAGCGAGATCGCGACGCACACACAGGATCGCTCATCTCAGGACCCCGTCGTCGAAAGAGAAGTACGGCTCTGACACAATCTTGATGATTAAAATGGTTTCATACGAGTTCACGATGCTGCTGAATCCTTTCGCTGTAGTTCCGATATACTCCTGGAAACTCCAGGTGCCTCCATCAAAGCATGGTCAGAAAGGTCCTATATAAGCTGCATCCTCATTGAAAGAGTCTACGCGGTGTACTGACTGGCGACGGCGGTTTGCAGCGCGCGCAAACAACTTCACAGTCAAGTCATTTGCCGTGATTCTCGCCGTCGTACTTGGGCTTCTCTTCATTCATTGACACTGTCACAGATCCTCCATTCATCTGACACGTTATAGCGAGCCGAAACGTAGAATCAGCGTAACATACAAAGCTCTGGACGACATGCAAAGCTCTATGACGTTGAAAAATGGAGGGAGGGAGGACATATCTCTGTCGGGCGGTCTTCGTTGGCTCCTTACACAGCTCGGTTACACAAGTACTCAAGTGTTGCCTTCATAAACCGTTGCAACCTCCGCTCGAACCCAATCGAGAATTGTTCGTGAGAGTTGCATAATAGAGCAGGAAGCGGCCAATCGAGAGCGGCGCGTGCCCCAGAGCCGAAGACGTGGAACTCGTATGCGCAACAAGCATTATGTTGCTGGATGTACTGAAAGCACACCACGCAACAAAGTTGCGATGTGCCAATGTACGTGTCACTGGGCAAAGTCGTGTCGTGTAGATATTGCATGAGAGCACACTCGGGATGAACTTGGCCGTCGCTAAATACCTCTTCATCGCTAGCATCAGAGTGCTTGTCGGCGAATTTCATGTTCAAGGGCTGGACGATGTGTTCGTCGAAGAAGTCCTCAAAGGATGCAGCGTTATCGCCACCAGCCGTGCTACGGTACGCTACTTCAGCGATGGTCCGAAGGGTGGATGCGCGCGGGTTGACGACGAAGACGCCTGTTTGCGTCGGGACGCTGACGAACACAACAGGACGGTTGGCCCACAAACGAAAAGCTCCAGTGCGACTGTAGCTGTCCACGTTCCTAATTCCAGCTTCAAGCGAGAGAAGGTTCTGGACGTGTTCGCGAATTGCTACAGAAGCTACGACAGTCGTTAGGTACGAAACGCTAATATGAGAAGACTGACTGTTTTTCTTGATGAAATAGACTGCTTCAGATATATCGTCGTTACGACACGATTTCAATGTTTCCCATAGACCTTTCACCACTCCATGGAGGGCGTACAAGGCGTTATCGTCCGGTTCTGCATGTGTCGCAGCCTCTATGGTAGCCCGCACTCTCCCGAGGGTTGCTACAAAAAAGGCTTGAACAGCAGTTGAGCGCAGCACTTCGAAACCACGGGCTGGAATGCATCCCATCGACTTCCGTGGCACCAGCGATGATGGCGCGATTCAGCGTCTCGACGAGGAGCGTCCCGTCTTTGGAGATGCGATATGTGAATGCAGGCCAGCAGTAGCGATACTGAGCGGCAACGAAGGTCTCGAATGTGATGTTGACGTCGACGTCTGAACCCTGCATGCCCGAGGTATTCGACTTCATGTAACGCAGCACGCATTCTAGACGGTCGATAGAGGCTCGCGGGACACCGTCGCCGTGATTAGAAGCAACAAAGACTGTAGTCCCAGCCGCTGTAGTGCTGATGGCGGTCGCGAAAACGTCCGACGCGTTGCGTACGCAGAGGGTGGCGATCCCGTCGAGGACGTCCATCATCTTCGTGCTCAGCCCCCTAGCTCTGGGGATATCCCTGAACTGAATTACACCACGAGTAGGCGGGACGGGTAGCACACCGAGTGCGGACGCGAGGCTCAAAGCGCGGGATGACATGATTACAGAATACGTTCAAGAGCGGTCCGACTCCGAGTCACTCACGGATCCAAATAGCCGAACCGACCGCGACACAGCGCGATGCCCGCAACTCCGTACAAGTCGCAAGCGAGATGCAGGGACGCAGATCGACGGGTGGGTGAGACTGAACACTGCACTGGCGAAACTCACTGCGGCGATCAAGGGACGCCAAACGTTGTACTACTAGTACACTGCGTAGTAGTTTCCTCCAGGATGGCTTCAACAACTTCTCGTTATGCATCGTCACGTCATGCGTATTCCATGACATCGACGCGAAGGACTGCGTCTACTTGAACGTCTCAGTCCCTCTCATACGTAGCAGCCACAAGACATTGGGCGCAGCACAACGCGAAGAGAATGAGCGTGTGTTTGAAGCGACTACATCGGCACTAGTAGTACATTCACATCGATATCTGAGCCTTTGCACCGAAGACAACAAGTGAATGCCAAGGAATGAGGTAAATGATACAGACGATCAGACCTCTGCCTGAGATCGTTTTCGGTTCGCGAGCCATGACAAGAAAAACGCTGACATCGATACGCTATGACCTGAAAAATATCTTGTCACAATCGACATGCGCCTGCCGCCAGACACGCAAGCGCAGCTCTTACCAGATACCTACTTCACAGGTACATGTCGCAGCTGCAACAGTCAAGCGCCAAGGAATTGGAGTGCAACTCCGTGCAGACGTAAGTTAAGAAGACCTGAGACTCGTCAATCTCCGGGAATCAGGAGATACATGCTTACCTAGCACTCCTCCCAGCTTATTTAGGCCTGGAGACATGCGCGCTGTATTCCCCGAGGCTCAGAGTCGTCGTAGACATGCTGCACAGCGGTCAAGTCCCCCATCCTGGTACTACTAGCGCGATCCGATGGCGCGCGGAAGTCTGTAATTATCAATTACGTAATGAGCTTCCTACTCGTCACTAGCCCTGACGAGCGAGTGTACACTCTCACAAGAGGCAGACCATCGCGTAAGTAAACGTGACCAAACGGCCTTCGGGATAGTAGGAAGATGCCGGAGTGTACGTCCTGCACGTGATCAGACGTTGTCCGGACGCGCGTCTCGACGTTTACAGTAAGTAGGTTTCAGGTTTGAAAAATTACTACAATACGATCAGCTGCGGTTATGTCAGCATTTCCGGGCAATCGTGGGTCGTTAAAACGCACCATCTCCGAGTCTGCGAGCCACTGGACATCCAGCATCCGAGTCTCAGCACCATGGCCAAGTTCCACACAATGCAGTTCATCCGCAACCAGCGCAAGCCGCTGCCTCCCGTCAAGCCTGCCAACCTCACAGGCAAAACCGTCATCATCACCGGCGCCAACACGGGTCTCGGATTCGAGGCCGCCAAGCACTTCGCGGGGATGTATCCCGGGAGACTCATCCTCGCGTGTCGCAGCAAAGAGAGGGGAGAGGCTGCCGTAGCCAGTGAGTCGTCCGCTCTCCGACGGTCCATCGGAGCTGATGTCCAACGTTACCAGAGCTCGCGCAGGAGACGGGATATCGCAGGGCAGAGCTGCGGCTGCTCGACTTGGACTCGTACGCCTCGACGACCAGGTTCGTCGCCGATCTCGAGCGCGAGGAGGCCAGGATCGACATCGTCGTGGCGAACGCCGCGGTGCATCCGTCCTCGTACAAGACCTCCGCGCACGGCTGGGAGTCAACGTAAGCACACAGGTCTCGCAGCCCAGAGTGTTTATCTTACTCTGGACGCCAGACTCCAAGTGAACCATATCTCGACGGCGCTGTTGTGCATTCTGCTCGTGCCCCTCCTCAACAAGACGGCGCAAACTTTTTCGGTCTTCCCGCGCATTGTGATCATCAGCAGCGAGATGCATTTCTTCGCCACGGTCGAGGACAAGGTGCGCGCTCGGCCGCGGCTGCTGGAGACGCTGTCGTCCCAGGAGTACTGCACTCAGAAGTGAGCACCATCATCACCTTCCGTTGCCGCCCCCCTGGCTGACTGCCTCCCTCCCATTTCAGGCACATGGCGCAGGATCGTTACAACCTGTCGAAGCGTAAGTATCATTCTTCATTAGCGCGAAGAGTGAGGCTCACCAGTCCCACTACCACAGTGCTCAACGTCTTCTTTGCACGCGCCATGCAAGCGCACCTGGGCCTCTCCTCGCCGATCGTGGTGCACAACACCGCGCCAGGCTTCTGCTACTCCGAGCTGCGCCGCGAGCTCCCCGCGCGGCGCGAAGGCGTTCACGCAGATGGCCGAGTTCTTCGTGGCGCGTAGCACCGAGATGGGCTCGCGTACGCTTGTCTGGGCGTCGCTCGAGGGCGGACCGGAGATGAAGGGGACGTTCTCGTCGTCGTGCCAAGTTGCTGAAGAGAGCGATTTCGTGCTGTCGAAGGAGGGCCAAGAGGTTGAGGGTCGGCTCTGGGTACGTCTGCAAAGCGTTCTGCTCCGCGAGAGCGCTGTGACTGAGGGCAGTGCGAACAGGAAGAGACAATCGTGGTTCTGGACAAGGTGTCGCCACAGATCCGGCCCATTGTCATAGAGTACTTGAGCGCAGGTCGCGTTTGAACCTCACCTCCAAGTTTTCATTTTGATGCCGTTTTTCTCACCAAGTCAACCGTGTCGTATTACAGTTTCTTGTTGGGGTGTTATGTATTTATCCGACGCGTATTAGAGTCTTCGCAACGGGTCCCGTGATGCTGGCCAGAGTACGAGCACAGGTCAAAGATCCTGAGTGCAGGCGATCCGACATGGGAAAGTTTCCCACACATTAGTGTACGCGTAGCAATGCAACATGTCGGAAGTTGTGAAGTGTCGCAAGAGGTTAGAAACAGCATGCGGCGCGTTCAGGCCCAGCGAGATGCAGGAGACGAGATCGTTTGAGCGCTCGAGGTTGGAGGCGAATCGGTCCACAGAGCATCAAATACGAGAAGCGAGCACCGTGAATATTAACAGAGCAAAGACGAACAGTCCTGTCGAGATGAAGGTTCGGAAGGAAGAGCGCGTCGGCAATATTCCGCAACTTGACCGCAGACGTTCTCCACGATGGCTGGCGGACACGGTACGTCGCTTTCCTAGCGCACTATGGCATACATTAACGCGTTATGCAGGTCAGAAGGTTTGCTGCACTTTGCTAGTTCTGCTCGGCCCTTCGTTCTGACTGGGACTGTGCGCCGCAGACTGACCCGGCCATTGAGCGCTGGGCGTACATGGTGCGCACTACAGTACAGTCGCAACGAAAGCTAATTCTGGTGCAGCGCGAGAACGTGTACAAGCATTTTCAGTTCACGCCCACAGCTGTGAAGCGCGTCGTCGCGCTCGGCATCGTCGTCCCCACCCTCTGCTATATGATCGCTGCCGACCAGAGCGTGCGCACACATTTCTTTCATCTCTTTGCTTATACGTACTCATTTGCGGACAGTACAAGTGGGACTGGAGAGGAAAGCGCAAGGGCGACTCGCTCCTCAGCGCCGCGCGCCAGCCACCTCCTGCCGACTCCGAGTAGACATTTCCAAGCTTTCGAAGTGCAATTACAACTATCCCTGCATTGCGTGTTGTACAAAGTATGGGTGCGGTGCTAGATGCGCTTGCAGAGCTCGATGGCGACCTTGCACCCCGCGCCGATGACGGTGCCGAGCAGCGCGTGCGCTGGGGCTCGTTGCGCGTCGTGCTCGACAGCTGTGTCGAGGTGCTCAAGCTCGTCGTCGCGCAGTTCTGCTACAACAGACCGTAAGAGCGGGATGGACGGGTGGTCTGGGAAATCAGCGAGCTCTTTCAGTTGGCTACAACGTGATATATGAGTATGAGTGAGAGCTGCGTGACGTGCAACGTACTCGTCATAGTGCTCGCCGATGGCTGTCTCGACGGCCTCTGTGCACGCCATAGCGGCCTCCTTGCCCATGAGCGCCGTTACAGCACCGAGCATGAAGCCTGCGCCTTGCGCGACGGGCCAGAGCGCTGTGGGTCGTACGCGGTGCTGGTCCTGCAGCGCGTTCATGACGTGCAAATGCTTCTTCTCCTGGTCCCACATTTCCTAAGCCAGCGCGAGCACACCTTGAGCATTTAGCAGCTCTCGTGGATGGTCAGCTCACTTGGATGAGCGGTCCGACAGCCGCGTCGCGTCCCAGGACGGCCATCTGGCCTTTGTATATCCAGTTGGCGGCGACTTCGCCAGCCTGGTCGACGCGTATGGCGGCGTCGAGCGTGCGGCGCTGTGCGGGTGAAAGGTCGTGTGGACTGGAGCTCGTCGCAGGATCGCTGGAGCGCGTCGCGGCAAAATAGGCTGAGGTCGGTTGTAGTCTGCTGCTCGACGCCGCCGTCGACAGCGCTCGCCGTGCTACTGTTGCTGTTCGGCACATGGATGAGGGCGAAGTTCGGTTTTCAACGCCTAACTCCGATCACGTTCTTGTCTTCTTTACACCCGCTCAACAACACGATGACGTCGTCGTATCCCACGACTGCCAAGCTCGCCGTGACCGACATCGAGGCGCAGGCCGAGGACACATTCAACGCCGATTGCGCGTCCATATACGCCGACCTGCGTAAACTTCTTGACAAGCGTGCGTCCGTTTTGTGGGGTGGAGGCCCTGTCTAACGCGTCTGCAGCGGAGACCACAAAGACGATCAGGGAGTCGTTAAAGTATGCGCTCAAGCTCGTCGCGACGTTCGACATCCCGGTTGTCGGAGAGGTGCTCATGTTGGCCGTGACTCTCGTCGAGTTCACGGAAAAGCTCGATGTGCGTTCTTCTGATCTTCCTCCGAGTCTCCGTACCGTCGCATTTACCTAGTTTCCAGCATATGGCCCTGTCCATGATGGTCCTCCACCTGCAAGTCCGGATTGTATACAAGACCGTTGCGACAATGCTGTGGAAACGGGAGGAGCTTGAGGAGCTGAGGGAAGAAGGCGTCGCGTTAGTGAAGTATGCGATCCTAATCAAACGCCCTTGTGCGCGTACTTACGCTTACTTCTCAGGAACTTAAAAGATATCTCCACGTGGCTCGATAAGTTGCAGACGACGCATTGGATTACGAGGTGCTGGAACATATCGAGTGATGAGGAACAAATCGACGTGTTCCACAAGGAACTCAAGGCTGCGGTCGATGGGTTCAAAGTGCGTGACTGCGTGATGGGGCAGTCTGAGTGATTGCTCATTACACCGTGACAGCTGAGCCTCAGCTATCCGACCGTGCTCGTCACGGCGGCAACACGACACGCGGTCGCCGAGAGACGCAAGAAAGCGCTTCTGTCCGAAACAGAGTACCTCTCGTTGCAGCAATGCGCAGCGTCTCCAACACAGTCACCGCCAGCCGCGGCCTCGGTATTCGGTTCACCGCTGCGCAAGCTGTTCACCGACCAAGGCGCATCGTACAACTGGGGTACCAAGCACCACCGGCGTGACCTGCATGGTCAGAATTTCCAAACGCCGTCGTATAAGGGCAAGTAGTGCATGAAGTAGCTTATTGAAATAGAACGACGCCCGCTGTCATTGAATATTGTCCAGCAGCAAGCAAAAGCCTTGATTCGTCCAGAGCAGCACGGTGGACGCGATAGGCGAGGAACAATGTCACGGTGGGGATCTAGCGAGTGTGACAAGTCGCAGACGATGGTGCAGTTCTTCGATGCGGAGACGAGCATACAGTATTGCCGGAACGTCCCCAAGAACTCCTCGAGCAGAGTCCCACATAACTGCCAGAGCTGAACCGCGTTGGCCTCGTCCTTGTGACAACGGCGGCGGCGGGAAGTCCAGACCCGTCACAGAAATTATATGCTTTGCCGGATGATAGTCATAGTGCTTGCGTTCATGCTCGCGCTCCTCGTCGTGATGTGCGCGCTTGAGGGAGTCGCCTATGAGCGGAGAGCTGGATGCGCCTGGCGAGCGCGGCGATTGTCTGACGTGCAAGTGCGCGCATACTTCCTCGTAGAGTGGGTTCAAGGAGACGACGAAGAATCAGCGCATCGCCTAAAGGACATGGTTGATTCGTCGAGTACGAGGTCGGCGCCGAGCTCACATCGACGCAGAGTATGCACGCTGGACTGGTCTTAGGCAACCGGCGAACTCATATTCCGCTTATAAATTAAAAGCTGATTGTTGCTTCTGCTTCTTGCTTCCGTATCATCTCTCGCGCTCGTGCGGTCTGTGTCCCCGCCTGAGCCAGTGCAGGTTGTGCCAGTCTTGTACGGCTGCGCGAGGACGACAATGAAGACGGCCGCAGCTCGTGGATGGTGGACGTGCCCGGAGACCACGAGCGCAGGACTATCGGCCAACTATCGGCTACGCTAAGAAAAACAGTACTCGCGATATGACTGTCGTCGCGACTATGGCCATCTTCCTGCCAGCCAGCGCGTTCGTCCTGAACTTCGTCTTCCTGGACGCCAGCACCTTCCTGACAGCGCCCCTTCATCGACATCGTTTAGCGCGACTCAGCTCGGCGCTCGGCCTCGGCGAAGGTGCACAGCATTGATTTACACATTAAGGCCGGATTTGGAAATTTACTTCCGTTTCCGCTCTTCCTGTCTCCCGCGCCACACGAGCCCCTACCCCAGTTCCCAAACCTACGATGTCTTTCGCCAGTGAGCACCTGCATTATGCGTACTGCCGCCGTACTGACTCGCTGCGTGTCACTCGTAGATGCCTTCGCTTCCCTCACCGCCCTCGTCACGAACCTTCCGGTTCCAGTGGCCGAAGTATTCACGCTCTTGCATGACCTCTATGACCAGCTGGGCGAGGTGCAGGTGACTGGCCCTTACTCCGCGTGATCTACAGTGACTAATCCACCGCGACAGGCAAACAAAGAGACCTGCTCACTCCTACAGACGCGCGTGGGCCAGATCGTCTCGATATTCGCACGCAACAACCGCCGCATGGTCAAAGACACCCATGATTGGGCGTTGACAAGGGCCTGCCTGGATATAGCGCCGTACGTCTTGCTCATTGTGGACTGTTACCGTGCACTGACCGCCTATCTTATGTGCTCAGGTCCGTCGCGATCTTCAAGTTCTTCCTTGAACACATCCGCGCCCAGTCATGGTGGCAAGCGTGGATATTTTCCAACTACAACAAACGACAGCTCACTCTCGTCGAGCTCGCGCTCGAAGACCTCCTGTCGGCTTACGAGGTCCGTCGTCTCCCGCTTTCCCACTCCCTGTATGACACACGGCTCACAACAGCGCAGCTCCGGCTGGCACAAATCGCTTTCCTCGAGGCTGTCCGACTCAAGGAGGATTTCGAAGAGCTAGGCAGGAAGCAAGACGAAGAAAAGAAGCAAGTGGGACTTCTCCTCGCCCTAATTCGCCTCAACCGTGACCGCCCCGTCGACCCGACCCGCGTCCCACGCACGCGGACTGCGCTTTCTCGCGTGTCACCGCCCTCCCCCAGTACGCGACGGCCCGACGTCGAACACCTCAAAATGCTCTGCCGTACCCCGCTACAACTGCCGCCGCCCAGTACCAGTAAAGTCCCCGCGACGGCAGCTACGGGCATGATATCTTTGTAGCCTTGCAGTTCACTTCCCCAGATGTACAGAAGATGTTGCTTGTTGTTGCTTGTTGAGTGTCCGCTACTACTGCTATAATATTCTCCTCGCCGTCCGAAGGAGTTTGACTGCGTTTTCTCCCTGAGCGTGACGGTCGGTTCCTGGCTTCTTACCACTATGTACCCACGGCACCTTCCACTTTCCCTTGCCTCGCATCCTTAGCTCGTGTAGCGCTCGCGTGTTAGATTATATGCAATTTCACAGTCGCTTGTGCCATCTCTACTACGCTCTCGACCAAACAGAACCTCCCTCACTCTCCTGCATGCAGCAGGGCGTATTCGGCTCACTATCTGCCTGACATGCCAGCTAGAGACGACTGTCAATGCAGCAGCTCGACTAGGCTGCGAGCACTGACGCGCAGAGTTCGGGGGACTCGAGCGCATAGAAGCGCGTGGGACAGGTCGAGACTCATCGGTCCGCGGAATGGGACGTTCGCGCGTAGCGCGTTCCCTGTGCGCTTGTCGAGTTCAGACGGTTGACCGCTGTCTACGTCGTTTCCGCTCGTGGGGACGTGTCGGGAGCGTCGAGAGTCGAACTGAACTGAGAAAGACTCAGGGAGGAGGAATCTCTCTGCTTTGCAAAATCGACTGAGACGCGACCTGAATACAAAGTGATCTCGTATCCAAGCTGCGGCGGTAAGGTACAGATGGTTGCAGCGAGTGCGGGAGTGAATGAAATCTAAAGTTGCTATAAAGAGTCCTGCGGAGCCGAGCCGCGGAGGAAGCATTTACGCAGCGTAGCCACAAAAGTGGCCCGTCAACATGTATCGAGATGAGGATGCTAAGACTTAGTCGCGGAAATCCTTATATACATAGCGAGTACATCAAGTACTGAGGTCAAATCATACGGTCAAGCCGCCGCTCGGAGAGAAGTGCATGCCGTACAGAAGCACCGTCTGGGGATCCTTGTGAGACGAGACACGGGAAGAATCGGCAGGCAGAGGAGTCGATGTGGCTTCGTCAACGAAAACGGCCCAGTCTTTGGACGGTGTGCGAGAAAACGAAGGTGTACTGCGCATCCGCACCGACGAGGTCGTGTTTCTGGCGCAAATGGCCCAATATCGCGCGTCTAAGCAGCCCAGAACTACAGCATAATCATCAGGATTGGAATATTTTTACAGTCGATGATGGTTACTCACCAAAAATGAAGTCTTCACGACTAATGCCGTGTTGTTGTCCGTAGATTGCAAGGATATCCTCAATGTAACGCTCGAACCAACGGGTCGCGTATCCTGTCTTGTTGAGAAATCGAAGGGAGGTGTCCTCGGTGACAACTAAAACTTCTGGTGAATCGCGTCTGAGGTCGAAATGTCTGCCTCGGCGGGCCCAGTTCAACTTGTCAAGGAAGGACCGTCGGGGGCGCTCAACGCTCTGTAGTGAGACCAAGGCTCTGGGACCGAACAGTACTGGAATAGACTGCAGTTTGCTGTTGCCCAAGGAAGGATCGAATGCGTTGAACAGGGTGACGAAGCTGCCGGTACGATGATCCATGTAACCCACGTCTCCGAGGTTGACAGATCTCGGTTCCCAAAGGAGGGTGCGGTCTATGTATTCGCGATAAGAAGGTGAGGAGCCGACGGCCAGTGAATAGACGCACATCTATAGTTATGCTCGTGTCGAAGGCAAAACTCTGCACCCTGGCTGAATCCCAAGGGTGCCCGAACGATGGCAGGGCCAAGGCCCAGGCTGCGGTTCATGTCTGTTTTACTGTTGCTGATATTGAACCAGTCTTGAGGGGCGGATATACTCGTGCCTAGGGAGAGGGAGTGAGATCTCGCAGGTCCGTCTGCAGGTAGCGTGCAACGTACGTCCATGCCAAGCGCGCAGATTCGCTGCAGCTTCCTCTGGCGTGATAGCTTTGGGCCGATGTGTCTCGTTGTACTCCCTCAGGAGGGCCGAGAGGGCGCGCACGTCTTGGTAAAAGGAATCGGTGGCCTGCATCTGAATGGGTGTGTGAGCAAGAATTGCAGTCTGAGTGGGACGGTTATATGGGACCGAGCATTTCAGTCCTGTCCGCGGTGTCCGGCAAGTTGTCGGGAGAGGTGATCGCAGAACGCGGAGATTGCGGGCCGAAGAGTCGGGATTGCGGAGTCGGCGCGTCGTGAAGGTTGTCCAGCGCCCAAGTCGAACTCGTTGCCATGGCTCAGCAGACGTGCGTCCCCGCCGTTTCCAACGACTCCTGACTTTGTACCGACGCGACGGTTGCAGATATACGCCCAAGGAGGTCGTCGACCCCGCAAAGGAGCGCGACTGGGCATACGCCCTCGGTGCGCTGCGCTCTTAGAGCCATCGTAGAGTCTGCTCATGGACAAACCAGGATGCCTGGACTGGGACAACACTGCCATCGTATTCACGAAGCGGTCATTCGTCGGTGCGCCGCCGCTCCGTCGTCGATATAAACCTCGCGTGCTCACTGTGCGTGCCGTCGGGCAGAGTTCCTGCGTTACCAGGGCACCACGATCGACCCCAACTGGGGTGCGCGCCATGCTTTCCTGCCATGATTAATATCGCTGACGAGACGCAGGGAATGTATCAAAGCTGCCTCGTACGTGCACGCGCCATCTACTGTTCGCATTGTTCAGCCCTTTCAGGTTACGCGCAGTTCGGCACCATCGCCGACGCGGACGGCACACCCGCGACATTCGCGCCTGCAGGTATGGCTCTCAAGCGCGTACCGCATGCATCGTAGCTTCAACACCCTGCAGGCGAGAAGAAGGATCCATCCAGGACCACTGCGACCGGCGCTGAGTCCGGTGCAAGCACAAGCGACTACAAGCCGTCGCGGCGCGTGACGAGCCCGCCCGGCGGCAAGGAGACCAACAGCATCTTCAGCGAGCAGGAGCCCGTCGTGGCCCCGCCGCCGCGCGCGCCACGGAAGCTCGCGTCTATGCAAGAAGTGCGTTCACCGCCCCTGGCCATCACGAAGTCAGACTGATCCCGGTGTCACCACGTCGCGCAGACTCCGAGGGACGAGGTGGAGGAGGAAGTCGTGGCGCCCGCCCCGCAGTCCGACCAACCCGCGTTCAAGCCGACGAGACGCGTGCGCGAGGCTCCAGGCGGCCATGACAGCCTGAAAGACGTACGTGGTTCGGTTCGACGCCTCGCGGGCGTGTGCTGATCGCCCCTATTATCCAGCTCATTTGAAGGCTGTAGGGAAGAGTTTCTTGAATTTGTACACCGTGTGTGCTTTGGAGCAATAGGAAGCTTTGAATGTTGTGATGTGAGAAGTTGACCGGGTGTTGCGAAATCCAAGTTGAGCGTCCGCCCGAAACCTGTTGTCGCGCTCGAGTCGCGCCGTGAGTCGGTGCCGCCGCGGGACTTGCTCGCTCCCAGCATGGACTCGCTCTTCAGGAAGAAGAATAGGCCGCGCCAGTCGTCCATCTCCAACGGCGATAACCTCGGCGACAAGTCCGTGCCCTACGACAAGATCCAGTCGTCAGGCCGCGCGCCGTCGACCGTGGGCTCCTCGCGCTCCGGCCTCCAAATCAGCGCGCCGATAACGAACCCCAACCTCACCGCGGAGGGCACAGACCTCAATGTGAACCAGCTGCACAAGAAGCGGGCAGAGCGCGAGCGCGAGTACGCCCAGTACGCCATCGACGACGCCGCTGCCGCCGCCCGCCCTGCAAGCCCCGGCCCCAGTCTCGCAAGCTCGCGACGCTCGGGCGCGCGTAGTCCCAGCCCGCCGCCTGCCATGCCGATCATCAGCACGCAGCCCAGCTCGCCCTCCATCCCGCGCACACCGCGCTCAGCGAACCTCTCAGACTTCGGCGGCGGCGGGCACTACTCCCAGTCGCGCACGAGCACCCACTCGACGGCCAGCAGCGCAAACTCGCGCCACCTGTCCTCGCGCTCGGCGCCGGACTCGCGCAGAGGTGGCGGCACACCAAGACCGAGCGCACAGAGCATCGCGGCGCCCAGCATACGACAGAGCGTCGCGTCGCTCGCTGCGTCCGCCTACGCGCACACTACGCATCACCGGAACTCAAGTGTCGACGCTGGTGCGGGCGAATTCTACTTCCCGCGCCCGCAGAGCGACGAGGAGATCGAGGCGCTCTTCGAGCACGTCCGCAACACGCGCGACCTCGGTCCGCTTGACACGAAGCTCACCCTCGACCAGAAGTGGCTCATTGTCTACAACGACGAGCAGCTGCGGTGGCGGGAAGACAAGAAGCGTCTCGAGGAGGAGACGTACAGCCGCACCGTCGCCCGCGAGACCGGTGGGAACGTCCAGGGCATGTACTCCAAGGACAGCCCCGAGTGGTACCTCAAAAAGTTCATGGACAACACTATCACGCCCAAGCACGTCGCGAGCCTCTGTGTGTCGTTGCGCACGATGCCTATAGGGTGCGTCTGCTTTATTAGGCATGGTTCAGACTCCTGACCGCATCCCCTCGCAGGTGGTTGGAAGCTTTCCTGTCTCTGCAGGGCGTCTCTGTCCTCGGGAGACATCTCAACTCCATCAACCGGAAAGGGCCTATGAGGTACGAACGCAGGTTTATCAACTCTCGATGCGTTGCTTATCCGGTGCAGGCGGGAAAATGACATACAGCTCGAGTATGAGATCCTCAAGTGCTTCCGCATCATTTCGAACAACAAGGTCGGTCACCCTCTTGTAGCGTGCGAAAAGCAGTATTGACGGTTCGCCAGGCTGGCGCAGATGACATCGCAGCGCACCAGCAGGCCATCCAATACATTGCATGCTCCTTCAGCACGCCGCACCTGCCCTCTCGGCGACTCATAGCAGACATGCTCTGCTACTTCGCATACGAGAATCCAGGTCCCGATGCTGTCTTGTTGGCGCTCGAGGCGTTGAGCTCCGCGAATAACGAGACTGGCCGCTTCGACTACTGGTTCAAGTCGCTCGAGGCCACGCTCACGGGTCGCGGAAAGATGGGTAGCAAAGTCGGAGCAAGCGAGGACCTCAAGAGGAACGGTGGTTTGGAGAGCTCACTCAACGAATATGCCGTACGCAGCAGATTCTGTCCAGTTCCGCGTTCTTACTGATCCCCGCGAGGTAGTTCATGAACTTGACCCTCGTCAACGGTCTCGTTGTTACGAACGACGACTTCGAGATGCGCGTGCACATACGCTCGCAGATGGAAGCTGCCGGTATACGCTCAATCTTGGAGAAGTGCAAGGAGTTCCGCTTCCCTGCGCTCGACCAGCAGATCCTGCAGTATGAGAACAGCGCCGAGGAGGACCAGAGACGGCTACTTGAGCGGTTCGACCAGGACATTCTGCGGGACATGCAGGACCCGTACGATGTTTACCGCGCCATCATCTCCAGCGTTGAGGGCACCAAGGCGTTCGCGTACTTCCTCAGCGCGATGCAGCATCTCCTTCTCATCCGCGAGGAGGGTGAGGCGCGCGTGCGCTACTACCAACTCATAGACACGCTTATCACCAGCGTCGTGCTCGACAACAAGCAGGGCTTCTCTGGCGGACTCTTCAACACCGTCGGCGTATCTGTCGCGCGGCTCGTGGCCCAATTCGGCGAGCAGGAGCAGGCGCAGCTGGCCATCGAGGAGGCTGCGCAGGCGCGCGCAGAGCTGCAGCGCGTGCAAGTCGAGAAAGACGCGCTCGCAGACGAGGTTGCGCAGGGCGAGGGCGGACTCGTTGGCACGCTCAAAGCCAAGCTCGCTAATACCGAGGACAAGCTCAAGGTCTCGCGACAAACGAGCGACGTACTCACTGCGCGACTCGAGGACCAGAAACGCACCTACGAAGAGCAAATCCACCAGCTCGAACTCCAGATTGCAGAGCTCTTCAAGATGCTCCGCGAAGCACGCGGCCTCGACGCACTGGAGGCGCTCAATGTCTCGGGGATGAGCAGGCAGGAGCTCGTCAGCACTCTCGAGAAGCAGATGGAGCGCAAGAAGACCATCAGCATCCTTGAGGGCCGCCTCGGCCGCAAGCAGAAGAAGCTGGCCAAGCTCAAGGCCGGTATGACTGCAGACCAGCTGCAAGATGACGACGACGACGACGATAGCGAGGACGACGAAGACGACGAGGAGACGACGGCAGACGGCAAGAAGAAGACCAAGAAACGAACCAAGAGCGGCGTTCCACGCACATCGCAATTTATGGATGCTGAGGAAGAACGAGTCCGCGCACATATTGAGCAAAGTCTCACGGCCGGCGCAGAGCTTATGGTGCGCCTGCACTGGGACCTTGCACGATGGCCGTTTTGCTCACGCATTATCTACAGTCACCGCCACGGAATAACCACCTGTTCGGCGCACGCAGCATGCGCAATTCCCCGCGCAAGGCCACGACCCGCAAGCTTGCAGAAGGCAAGGCTGCGCTCCCGCCTCGTTTCCTAGACGGACTCGACCCTCGCGAACGACGCATTGTTACGGATCCTGGTCCGGGCGCTGGCGCAGATACAGACGTCGGAAGCGAGTCGAGCATGTCGAGGATAAGCGAGGCTGGTACGGACGGGACGCCAGCAACCTCCATCAGCGGCGTCTCGGATCTTGCACGCGCTCGGACGCTCATGGGAGAGCAACTTGCAAATAAACTTGCGAGTATGGGCAAGAATGCGTCTGATGGCGAGATGGCCGGGGCAGACGGCGCAGCGCCGCCTCCGCCGCCTCCACCTCCCCCACCGCCTCCTCCAGGATTAATGGGGCCTCCACCTCCGCCCCCGCCCCCGCCTCCTCCCCCGCCGCCTGGCTACATTCCGCCAATACCCACGTCCATGTCCGGCATACCTCCCCCACCTCCTCCTCCTCCACCTGGCCCTCGTAGCGTACCAGGATCCATGCCGGGCTCTGCGCGGTCTAGTGTCGCTACGACCGTTGCCAACAACTTCTCGAGCGCCTTCGGTTCACGAAAGGACGTTCCCATCGTGGCTAGCACAAAGATGAAGCAGCTTCAATGGGACAAACTACCTCAACAAGCTGTGGGACGTACTCTGTGGAACGAGGAGGAGCCGGACAAGGAGAAGGATTGGATGCAGAAGCTGCAGATGGACGGCGTATGGCGCGAGATGGAGGACGACTTCCGTGCGAAGGAGTTTGTCAAGAATCTTCTCGGTAAGCGGCATCGTACACCCTCGCTTGTAATTGGTCGCTTATAGTGCTCGCAGCCAAGAAGAAAGCAGCCGAGCTCAAGAGTGTGTTGGACCCGCAGACGAAGAAACACGTCGGTAAGCAGGAATTTATCTAGGCGTGTATATGGTTGCTCACAATAAACGGCAGAAATCATCATGCAGCGCGTCAAGCAGCTGTCCCCCGAGGAAATCGCAACCAAGATCCTTGAGTATGACCCTGATGTCTGCTCAGAGGTCTTCTTGGATGGCCTCAAGACGCTGTTGCCCACACCCGACCAGGTCGCGAAGCTTGCGAGCTATAAGACGTCCACCATCGAGGAGCTCAGCGAGCTCCATGTGGCCGACCGTCTAATGGTCGCGCTGATCAAGATAGAACGTCTTGGTCCTCGTATAAAGGGCATGACATATCGAGCAAAATTCGAGGAGACGGCGCAAATGCTAGAAGAGGTTCGCGATCGTTCTTATGACGGGGAGACTTCTGACGCTTGGCGTCTTATAGGACACGAAGAAGCTCATTGCGGCTGGAGACGCATTGCAAAATTGCCCTCACTTCAAGGAGCTGCTCAGTGTATGGCAAGCCTTCCACATCTTCCAGGGAGCTCACGCATTACTCAGCTCATCCTGCTTATTGGTAACTACATGAACGGGACGGGTAACAAGGGAGGTGCCTTCGGTTTCCGCGTCAGCAGTATCAACAAGGTGAACAGTTCAATCCTTTCCGGCGGGATGTGCTGACTGACAGTCATGCAGCTCGCCGATACCAAGTCTTCGAACAGCACGACCCTTGTTCATTTCCTCGAACGGACTGTCGCAAAGCACTTCCCGGAAATGGAGAGCTTCCTGGACGAGCTGGCAGCACCAGCCGATGCTTACCGAAGTGAGCAAACGGTCGAAGTCGTCGGCCATACTGACTGGTCTGCTAGTCAACCTGCAAGACGTACGAAAGCGATTCGGGGAGCTTCGCGAGGGACTGGCAGCTATTCGTCAGGAGCTCGACACCCACTTCGCCGATCTTTCAGCATTACCACCTGAAGACCGATATGCGAAGAAGATGTGGCGTTTCGCTGGCGAATGCGGCGACCGTCTAGATGATATCAACGACTCGCTCACTCTCGCCGACAGCTCCTTCACTGAAGTGTTGAGATATTATGGAGAGGACGAGCGCAACTTGACGTCGAGCGAGTTCTATGGCATTTTCAAGACGTTTGTAGCAACGTACAAGGTGAGCGTCATAGTCCACTCCTTGAGCCCCATTAAACCGCTGTGTAGAATTGCAAGAAACAGAACCAGACAGTCGCAGAGGAGCGGGCGCAAGCGGAGAAGCGGAGACAGCTGCAGGAGGATAGGAGGGCAGCACACGCGAAGCAAGACACGGCCACCACAGACCCGGCTGAGACTGACGTGCTCGACAACCTGGTCAAGAAGCTGCTCGCAGGCGAGGGCGTTTCGCGCAAGCACAAACGCCACCGGCCAACCCCATCGCAACGCAATCTAACTCCTCTCACACTACCTGCTGAGGGGTCGGAGACCGCAGAAGTTGCCCGCAACATGTTGATGGCGCTCAAGGACGATGGTTTCCAGTTGTTTACACCGACCTCGCCTCGCGTTCCTTCAACACGACGGTCGCGCCTGCGGAGCGAGATCCGCAGCGAAGACGAGGGGGACGAGCCCATGACTCCTCGTTCTGGCGATGCACCATCGGACAACGAGGATCCCACTGTGCGCCTCCATTCTCGACAGTCGTCGTTTGCGCGAGAAGGCAGCGGATCGCCTGCGGCAGAGTCGTTCGCCGCCAACGAGACGCAGGAATAAGCCTAGACTGTCGCTTCTCGCCTTTCGTGCCATCTAGACTGTTAACCATCTCATGTAGCAATGTCCTCGCCGGCTTTGGATCCTCCGCGCATTCGCTTTTCCGGGACGCTTTCGATATTTCTGGTTGTTGTGTGCTTGCTCTCTTTCGATTGTTGACCCCCCCTTTACATGTCTAATCTTATTGCGTTATGCGGAGTATTGCTATTGTTGTCATATGTACATTTCCTTGAAACGATATGATGTTTCACGACTTTGGACTTGGTGCGCCGCTGTTTGACGAGAAGTCCGAGGAAGAGTGCGATAGTCTCTCACCTCCTGGCTCGATCTGCTGTCGTATCATGACATATGCGCCACCGCACCGTGCCACATTCGCGACGCATACTATAAAGCTGCGAATTGACCGTGGGTGCATCTATCTCCAAGTTCCCGTCGTCCTGTATTGATTCGACATGTTCCAGCTCGCAGCCGTCCTCTCGTTTACCACGCTCGTTCTCTCTGTCTTTGCGGTGCCATCCATCATCCGGCGCGACAGCGTCGTCCAGTGCTCGTTCGGCTCAGCTATGTGCTGCAACAGCGTTCAGCAGTATAATGCGTCGACGGTGTCAAACATCATGGATTCCGCCACTTTCGCGCTTCAGAATCCTACGGGCCAGATCGGCATTCAGGTAGAAGCACCCGAGCTTCAACGGTGCCTCTGCTAATATGATGCGCAGTGCGTTGCCGTGAGCGTGATGGGTGCCGCTGGTGGCTCGAGCTGGTGAGTAGTGCGCTCTCCCCCGTTCGTTGCTTTTACGATACACGATTCTCACCGCCTCGTAACAGCAAGAACACTCAGGCCTGCTGCGGCGATGCAGTCCAGAATGGACTGATCAACATCAACTGCTCCCCACTCGCCGTCGCGTAGAAAGTAGCCACCGGCGCGACGCAGCCTAGATTACCAGGTCTCAGCGTCGTGGATAGTTGTCAGAGATATAGCCTGCATTATCACGCGTCTTCCTTAACGGTGATCCATGTTCCTATGCTAATACACATATCGCTATGCTCGTATCCTGCAAGGACCTTGTAGGGCTTGACGGGGGATCATGATGCACATGTACGCAAGCCGATGTGCCACCGTCCAACGAAGAATACGTGGATACTATTTCACCAACATGGACGAGAACATTCCTGGGTGTTCATCATGGCGCGGAATATCGTCGTAGGCCGAACCCCCGGATGGCCGCCGAACTTTAGGCCGTGCTGTTTCCGCGACGCGCGATGCCTGACACCCCTTCTTCGAGCGATGTGCCATCTGTTACTATCTTGGGAAGGAGGGTTCTTGCAAGATCGCAGGTCTGAGTCGTAGTGCGCGGCTCATCGGACTGGGGAGCGGTCAGTATATACGGCAGGGATTATGTCTGACTTGTTAGCAAAGACGTGAAAGACAGACTGAGACTCCGGAAAGATGAACTCTACAGGGTATGGTCATTGTGTCATCGATCTTCGTCATCGGCGGCCTGATAATTGCGGGTAAATGATGAGGGATGGGTGAAAGCTCGGCGCAAAGGGGGAGTGTTGATGACTTTAACTTCAGATATCTCAGGCGGATAATACAAAAATATAACTTTGGACTGGTCTGCCTGGGTCCGTGTGTGGAGAAGAGGGGAGTGCAGCTCTTATTGGACCAGAGCTGTTTGATTGACTGCCGTGAGGGTCCGAGTCCTCTGCCGGTGCTCTCAAGGATCTGCAGATAGAACAACATTATTGCCATTAGAGAGTGAACCTGAAGTGGGCCCACAAGGATCGCCTCAACCATCTGCCTCATCTACGGAGAGACGACGGCGAAGAAGGGTATCAATGCACCGTCAGTGACGACAGGCTCGGTATGAATCCAATGAGCACCATGCAGCTCCTGCACGGCGACTCTATTCTCTGGGCCCTGAACATCACTGGTTCTCGTGGACTGGCGTTCAGGGCGTGAGCGGAACGCGCATTGGGGCTCCGACCGAAACGCCTTTCCTTCTGCGCCAATGCCAATCCCACGGAGTCTTCTTTGCGGGTTGACGAACCACGAGGAATACTACTCGATTAGAGCAGCCGAAGCTAGCTGCCTAGAACTAGATGCCCCGACGGTCGGCGACTTGCTGCGTGATGTCGCGGCACATCATCAAGATTTCTGTGGCTGCGGCGCCCAACCCGGTCACAACGTCTGGCTCTCGGATTGGATAATGCACGATAGCGCGAGCACAATTGGAGTGTCGACTTCCAACTTCAAGCCCTGCGCGCTGGACACGCGGTTGGAGGACCTTGCCAGCTGGGTGGCCGCCCATCTAGACGCGTTTCACCTACTCGTCGAAGGCATACCACCTACCGGTATGAACTCTTGGGCTGCTTGCTTGCCATAACTCTGACAATGTTGTGCAGAACGACCTGTGCCAATGCCTGAGCCTGAGATCTTCCGCTACAGGGGTGCCACACTGATTCGCATGCCAGGGACCACGGTGTGCACGCCCGCGACTGATGATATGCTGTTTGGCTTATGAATCTGCAGCAATCTTTGACTGTACTGACTTCGGACGCCGACGTGGACTACGAAGCAACGTATAAACTCCCCGGGAGGCTATTTGTCGACAAGTCGCTCTTCGTGGGACTCCATGGCACCAACTATGACAAGACCGCGTGGTTGCCGGTTATTCGACGGCCTAGCGGGTTTGGCAAGACGTGGTTTCTCTCGCTCATAGAACGTTTCCTCGACATCGAGCAGTATGGAGGGCCATTTCCCTCCGCCGGCTTTGCTCTACCTGTGGGCTTCACCCCCCGTCTTGGCCGCACGAATCTCGTCATCCACATGGACCTCGAAAAGCTTTGCCTGTCTCCTAATATGTCCGAGGCTGAACTTCGTGGCGTATGTCGCGAGTTCTTGGACAAGGTCGCGACGGACACCTATCTTCGTTATTCGCACTGGCTCCATGATGCGGACGACGATAGGCGGCTCGAGAGCGTCACATTCGCGCATCTGATAGTATGTCCCCACCCTTGTGCTGATTAGCTACCCCCTTCTAACTCTCATAATCTGCAGAGGCTTGGTCGCAGGTACTATCGAAGGTTCTTCGTCGGCGTCGACAACTACACGTCGCCTCTCTTTGATCATCCCGCGTCCCGCGAACTTTTTGAGGACGTGATGATGTCGGAAATCTTTCAGCGCGTCTTCAACTTGCACGAGGGGGGTGTCGTGCAGCGCGGTTTCGTGGTCGGGCGCGATATTCCTGATTATCCATGGCCCTATGATCGCTCCGCGTCCTTCAACGACCTCACGGTTAATCTCTGCGACGATTTTATGGGCTACATTACATTGGGGATGACGGAAGATGAGATCTATCTCCTCGGCACGACGTTGTTCGGGTCAGAATCCCCGTTCCTGCGGCAAGTGCGCGAGAAGGCCGGCATGTCTGACTCCGAGCTGGAGGCTCCGACCCGCACGGGGATGTCGTACTGCACGCGGGACGTTATGGCCCTTGCTCGCGCTCTGTCCGAGCCTTCCAGCCGCGTCGCTGCCTTCCCGACAAATATCGCATACGTCAAATTCGGGGACTACCCGCGTGGACCGCCGCTCCCCGACTGGTGCTACAGTTCCGTGGCGGAGGACATCGACGAGGAAGAGTTCCTGCGGCTCATGGAGGAGGAGGAACAGTTCGCTATGTGCCTACCACGGTCTCCTCGTCAATCTCAGCAATAAGGCGAATCATTCCATGTCAACTGGACAGCTGCAAGTCCTCTTCCGGTTCGCTGCAGGAATTGCAAGGTAGAACAACATAATCACCTTTACAGAGTGCCCACAAGGATGGGCTCGACCATCTGTCTCACCTACGCAGAGGCGACGGCAGGAAGGGGCATCGTCAGCGACGAGTACTCGGTAAACACCATACAAAGGGCATGCAGTCACAGAACCCTGAGTTTCACTGGTCCTCGTCAATTGGAGTTCAGGGCGGGTCGTAACTTTAGAACAGATAGCGCATCCTTACGGAGCGACACCCTGGAAATCCCCTTCTATAGGCCGGGACCCACTGCAGAAACGCCTGATGTATCCCCTACTCGGGTCTCCGTGGAATAGAAGACAGTGCGAGCAAACAAGGGTGATCAAGGCCGGAACTTATCGGCCTGCAGCTGAGGTGCTGTGTACGACAAGCGAGAAACGAGTGTGAATGGCGAGCTGTGAGGAACCCTGCATGTGAAGTGGTCGCGTGATCAGAAATGGCAGGACAGGACGCCAGTATGCCACTTGTCCGGTCACAGAACCCTTTCTTGAGAGAATGCCGCAAGCGGAAGCGACTAGTCCAGCACGATAGCAAGTATAGGCAACAAAACGTAAGGTGAGATTGTGTAGGGTGAGTGCAGCACAGAGAGTATTGAGTGGCCGGCCAGTTGTTGAATTAGACGTCTGCACCCGACGGGATCTTCGACGCACGTTTGCCCAAGCAGTCTTGAGTCGGGCAGCAGATATGGCTGGGCAAGACACACTCGATGGGACCAATCTTCCCTTGGTCGTAACAGCTCTCTCAAACGAGATGACAAAGTCCACCGCCGCGGGCGAGGCGACGAACCCAAAGCGTGCCCAGTTCGGCGCGCTCGGCCCACGGTCTGCAGCCACTTTGCGCGCACGCCGACCCCGAGCTCACTGCGCGCGACGCCAGGCTCAAGGAGTTTGACCAGTCCAGCGCGTCCAGCCGACGCGCGTCGCGGCCGTCGTCGCCGCCGCGCACCGTCGTTGGGATCGGCGGGAAAGGTGCGTCGCCTCGCCGTCGCTGAGTGCGAATCCTCACGCGCTGGTCGCAGCACCGAAGCCGGACTATTCGGAGGCCAAGATCGTGGTCGCCATGGTGGATGCTGCCCGCTCGTCGTCCATGTCGTCGTACTCACGCCGCTCGCGCTGCAGGTCGGCCTGCCGGCCCGAGGCAAGTCGTACTTGAGCAACAAGCTCCAGCGATATCTTCAAGTGCGTCTGATGCCTCCAGATCTCGGGCACCGGATCCTGATCACTTGCTACAGTGGCTAGAATACGACGTGAAGGTGGAGCGCTTGTGTTCAGGGAGTCGAGCGCTCGCTGAGCTCAGCATAGGTCTTCAATGTCGGACAACTGAGGAGGAAACGCGCCAGGCAGAGCGCAGAGGTGTGAGTCGTTGCGGACCGTCATCGGCAGGTTTGCTGACATGCTGCTGCAGGACTGGCAAGAAGGCAGACCATACCGCCGCCTACTTCAGCTATCAGAATGACCAAGCTATGCAACTGCGAGAACAACTGGCCGAGGAAAGCTTGGACATGCTCATTCAGTGGCTCAAGGATGGAGGAAATGTCGGCATCCACGGTACGGACACGTTTGTATCAGCCGTTCCTAAGCTTATGCTCGCGAAGATGCAACCAACAGCACACGGCTGAGGAGGTAGGCTGTCAGATCTTGCTTGCTCTCCTACCGCTCATGTTATGCACAGGTCCAAGATCCTCGAGCGCGTGAGCAAGGAACCCGGCATCGTGGTCATGTACATTGAATCCTTCTGTGACGACCCGGCCATCATCGCCGCGAACGTCGCGCTCAAAGTGAGCTCCGGCGACCCGGACTACAAGAACATGTCGAAGGAGGATGCCGAGCGCGACTTCCTCAATCGTATTCGAGAATACCAGGCGGTCTACGAGACGATTACAGAGGAACATCTCTCCCATGTTCGCATTGTGAACGTCGGCGACCAGGTCACCATGTCGCGCATCCACGGCTACCTACAAAGTCGCATCGTCTTCTACCTCATGAACTTGCACCTCAAGCCGCGGAGCATCTTCTTCTCCCGCGTATGCTGGCCCCCAAACGCCCATTCCTGGGAACCAAACCCCCTCCCAACAAGGCAAAAACCAAGTCAAAGGAGAAAGCAAAAACCGAAGCCAATCCGTGCCTTCACCCCCCCGAATGGAAGAACCCACCCCCCCGCCCCCCCCCAACAACCAAAAAAATGGGAAAGAAAACCAACCCAAAGGCTGGAACGCAAACCCCAAGCCCAACAATCAAAACGGGGCCGTCCTGACAGAACAAAAACCTAAAAGGAAAGCCCCCGAAGAACCGGAACCCGGCCGCCGCCAAGGCAAGAACTAACAAGAAAACGAAGGGCCCAACTGGCCACGGAACCAGAAGCGACTCTAACATGCGAGCAGGAACAATACCCGGATGATTATGCCAATCGCGACGACGATAAGTTCAACTATCGCTATAGAGGTACGCCCCATGTTGGGTCAAGTCTGGCAGCCAATGAATACCCCGCCAGGTGGCGAGTCGTACCGGGACGTTGTGACTCGACTGGAACCCGTCATCATGGAGCTCGAGAGACAAGAGAATATCATGATCATCGGTCACCAGGTATGCCAGCAAATGTCCGCAAGACGTAGCGTCGCGGGCTGACCTCTTGGATAGGCTATCCTTCGATGCTTGTCAGTCGTCCAAAGCGTTCAAGGCCCGGCCTGACCTTCCGCAGATACGCGTACTTCCATAATCTCCCGCAGGCAGACCTGCCATACATCAAGATTCCGTTGCATACGGTAATCAAGCTGACGCCCAAGGCATACGGTTGTGACGAGGAACGGTGCGCTGGCCCCCGTTACCCTCAGCCCCGTATCCTCCCGCTGACATGTCGCAGATACCCGCTCCCCATCGGCGCCGTGGACACCCATCGTCCGAAACCCAAGACGCCGGCTAATAGCAGCGCTATAGAGCTTCCTATCTCAACTTCCGCAAGAGACTACTATGGAGACAAGTCGTAAAGCATCGCTTACAAGCGACATCATAGATCGCCGC